>JANJYP010133809.1:0-14070 GCA_024605115.1 Rastrelliger brachysoma | reverse complement strand
CATTAAATTATACCTGCACTGGGAGCTACAGTGGGCGGACATTTATAAGATACAGCATCTGCTTTTTTATTTGAGATGTGCATGTCTACTAAAAACTTTTTGACCAGCACAGTTCAAAATTGTTGTATTGTAATAATCACTGGTGTTTGGTAGAGGTGTCTTATAAGATGACAGGACCTCTAATATGACTCAAATAACTGTTGTAAAACATCTCATCAATTGGAAGACACTCTATACAATTTGCATATTCCTCTTTTACATATACGATATATCTTTGCACATCATGCATTTGTATGAGAACCAAACACTGCATTGCACACTGGCTGCTAGCTACTTAAGGCAAGACCGCTAGCTTTTGCCAATCTTGTCAACTTACATTGTTTAGCAGCCACATGGCGAACGGCACTTGACGACATAAATGCATCAGATGTGCATGTTATTTATCAAACAGTGGCGCCAGCCTGGAAGCTAAGTTTGCCTGTCATCTGAGACGCAGCTCGCGTGTGATCAGTGAACTGTGCCGCTCCTCTTCATGCAAATGCATTTAGGGTTTAAAGGAGGATTGCACAGATAATGGATAGATTTAAGAAATGTGGTTGACTGCACATTCTGGTGCATTTATTAAAGCTCAACCAACATTCAAGGGTCAGTTTTACAAAGGAAAATTTGATGCCTTTTCAACACGATTTGTAATGGTAAAAAGATTGTAGTCGGGAAGATAGAAACACAGAAATCACCATGACAGCAGAACATGTGTAGGAGAGCTATGGTTAATTATTTTGAATTTGGAGTGACAGCTTCTTAGAACGAAAAGTGGTGCAACTATAATAAAAAAAAAAACACAACATCAGACCATTTTTTTGGCACCAAACAAAGAAGGGATGGAGAGTTACTAATGCATTTTAGTGATTGCTCTCTTGACACTTGAGGTGAAATGGCTTGTGTATTTCTTAACTTTTTATGTTTAATGGGTCCTACTGCATTAGTTTTACAAGGGCTTCTTAAAAGGTTTGGGAAGTCCACAACAGTGGAAGTTTCTTTTCATCAAAATGTTTATCTCAGCATCACTACATTTTGATTTCTCTCTCTGGGTTTTGATTTTCTGTGTGTAGTACTTCACTCCATCCCCACATCACCACTGAACTGCATCTTTTGAGTTCTCGTTTCACATGCAGCATGCACCTAAAAGACAGTCCCAGTTACTGATAATTAGCTCCTGCCTCAGTAAATCAGACGCTAATTTCATGCAGATTGCAAGCGCAAATATGTACATAAATCTGGCCCTGACACTCAGAGTTTGGAACTGGGTATTATGGGGATTAACACACCAAATTGAAAAAAACATTTGATGATGAAAAAATGCTTTTATGTGAGTTGGAGTAGAGACTGTGGTAGAAAATGAGGTGCCAAGACATTATTTTAGGGTGGCTCCTGCTATCTCATGCTACCCCAGTGGCTGTGCCGCAGCACACAAAAGAAATGATGATATGATGTACTACATTATTCAACCCTGAGCCTGTAAGAGAGCTTACAGTCAGCTGTTATCTCATACTACGCAATAGGCATAAGTTTGTGGGTTTAATGTTAAATTATAGTTTGACATTTTCTGCTGCTCAAGATACTTACCCCAGAGCAAATGTTAATAACTAGATTTAAGAACGATGACTTGTACGTGCTCTCTGAAAGAAATGTTTTCAGTTTCAACTATAGCTTTTAAATTATTACCACGACACCACTGTTGAGGTAGAAGCACAACAGTGTGACCATAGGACGATGAAGACAAAGATGAAGGGTTACACATTACTTGACCTGCTTTAAATTAACTTATTTCTTATGAAAATATGGTTTCACCACTCCAGTTGGATTTATTGCTGAGTGCTGACCATTTATTATGTATTCTTTTTTTATGGAGGCACCAACATCCAGAATTTAATTGTATAATTCAATATTCACCTCTCATATTGCACTATTCATTTTATAAAGACCATTAGTGGAAAAAACAGCTGTTCATTGGTCGGGGTGGGGGGGGGTGTGTGTGTGTGAAAACAAATCAGATAAAATGTAATGTGAAGCAGTACTACACATCAGTGTTAGACCAGTCAGAGCTTGTTATAAACATGCTTTGTGTGATGGATGTTACAATCCACTCAAATATATTTGTGAATTTTGTTATACTTTTGCAAATGCATGAGCAGTTGGGACTTACTGAGCAAACAGATGATTAACAACGACATGAATGCTGCAATATGCAATACGTTTTTCCTAAAAATGTGTCACCATTGGACTCATCATTACTCACTGAATCCAGTTTGACAATAGCCACCGGTCTCAACCTTATTTAAAGCCTTATATGGTAAAGTGTGATATTCAACGATTGTTTATGGGTGGAGTATCACTTTAAGATATTTTCAAGAAACAAAACCCATAAGAGTGAGAGTCTAATTCGTGTTGTCATCTAGAAACACGATAGAGCTGCTTCAGTGGGAATGAATGAAGGAATGAAATTGTGGACTGATAGATTTAAGCAATTACACCCACATGAGCTTAATTTAATAGGAGTTAGGGGGTAACATTGTTGAACCAAAAAATGTGCTTATATACGAGGAAAATCACTCTGGATTGTGTTCTAATGTGCACGTTGACATCCTCTGAGGGCCTCTTAATGCTGTCTCCCATACGAGCACCGGGTGTGCTGTTAGTAGCTTTGACAGAGACGTCATTTTCAGAAGTCTAGTTTCAACTTCAACCGCAAAAAATTAAACATTTTTGGACAAGGTTAATTTGCTGCTGAAAGGCAGATTTGTACAATTTTAGAAAATTCGAATGAGCAATTGAGACAAATACTGCTTTCTCAGTTGATTTTATTCCAGTATGTCAGTTTTTCAACCTTTTCATCTTAAGACATTTTTAAAGAATGAACACCCTTTTAGTGTTGCCAGGATACAAGAGCATTATGCCTGCTGAATATTGCTGCATTATTAAGATTTTGCATTTTTCACTGTTGTGAAAATATTAACATAAATGCTAACACAGAAGGGGAAACAGTGACCCTTCATGACATCTCTTCTGGAAACTAATTACAGGAGTCAGTGGATATGATTTTAAGCTCAAATGCAAATCCTTTAAGACAGCGGGAACACTCAGTGACCCAAAGTTTTCGCAGCTACGTCGACCACTTTTGGAATCTGCGGCACAGCACGCTGCGGCTCCTAGTTATGTTAGCTCTGATGCTAACTCCAGGGAAAGTTGGTGTAATCTTGTCCCATTGGTTGGAGCTGACACTAATTCCCTGGGACAGGAGTGTAGCGGTGTGTGATTTAGCGGCGTATGCTAAGTGCTGCTGGAGCTGCAGGCTAGTCTGTGGGCACCAGGGCAGAGAGAGCAAGCTGGGAAAGTACTGACTTGACTAACTGGCCTGATTAGACCGGGTGTGAGATGACATGGATCAGATACACACACTAACCCAGCCGGAAAGACAGATTGGCAAAATTAGACAAAGATTTTTTAAAAAAGAAATACATAATAAAAAAATGAAGTCATAACGATGATTAATAGACATTGATGCGATGTTAGAAAACGAGGACAGCGAGAGGATGAAGAGTATACAGACACTAGGTTAATTTGGTGGATGTGATGGTTTCCTCCTGAGGTGTTTTTCAGCTCTGCTGGACTGTGGTGGTGTAAGAAATTGGCTAAGATGCAACGTAGCATTTGCATCATGGTTTCATTAGCTCTCATTCAGCCCAGGGCGTTTCACACTGCATTTCCTCTTCTCATCTGCTTCTCTTAGATCTGCTCATGGTACAGGAAAAGGTAACACAAACTAAGCTTAAACTGGACAGGAGATTAGACTCCTTTGTATTTGACTGAAACTTGGTTATGATGTAGAGTTTAAAAAAGTGTTATTTTTCTTCCTTTCATTGAATGTTATTGATTGATGCAGACACTTGTGTGCCTTCAGCGTTTCATAGTGTTTCCTCTCATGAATGGAGTAAAATCTGATTGCATTTATTTCAGGGTTATTTTATCCATTAATAGCTGGCACTTTGCTGTGAACATGGCCTACAGGCATAGATTGAGTTCCAATAAAGGCGGACAGTGGAAGAGAGATTTAGGGCATATCAAGCCAGATTAGCACTTTGGCAAAATGGCCGATGTTTTTTGAAAGTGAACTAAGTATATTTTGAACATTGGAGGACAGAAAGTAAACTGCTGTTAGTCCTAGTTTCAGCCCATCATGTTATCTTTGATTTCCAATTATTGCATTTAAATCACACATTTGAGTCAGACTTTTTTTAAGAAATTGGTCATCATCAACAGCTCTAACATAAATACCTGACAAAAGCAGACCGCTTTATCTCAGGCAAAAACTCCCATTGTAAAGAAAAGTTACAGATAAGCTTTGTAATATCAACTCGAGAATAAAAGCAAACTATCACGAGCTACTTTCTATTGAACTTTCTCGATTAGACCTCACATTTTGTACTTTGTGTGTGTTTTCAGGGTATGATGGGTGTAGTGGGCTGGATGTTGCTCCTACTCTCCCAGATCATGGTGCCTGTGGCGTCCCAGAAGCCTCCAGGGCTCAGTGTGGGTGTGATCATGGGTCAGACACGCCCTGTTTCTGATCAGGAGCTCCGCCCACCTCGGCGCCCTGACGATGCCCTTGACGTCTCCGTGGTGATACTGAGGATCAACCAGACTGACCCCAAGTCTGTGATCACACAGGTGAGTAAAAAATACACATTCAACACTTTGTTTGACCCATCACACCCAGGCACCTTGTATGACACCTGTGTTTGTTTCATTGTGTCTCAAGGTATGTGAACTTCTGTCACGGACTCGTCTCCATGGCATTGTGTTTGCCGATGGCACCGATCAGGAGGCCATTGCCCAGATCCTTGACTTCCTCTCTGTTCAGACACAACTTCCAGTCCTGGGAGTCCACGGAGGCTCCTCAATGATCATGGCCGACAAGGTGAGTAACCTTGATATACACACACATACATGGACATGTTGATACATACAAAACGCACCAGCACACATGCGCAGCACATACTCCTACGTCTTTGGATGCACAATGTTTGTGTTTTGGAAGTGGGATTAGTGAGTTGTAATCCCTGCTTTGAGCCAGCTCTAAATGTTGAAGGAAAATGCTTTTCAACCTACACTTTTTTCAGATGTGCTGGCATGTTAGCAGTTAGGTCAGGGACGCATGTCATTGAGAAACTAACTCCACCTGAAATGCAGCTCACAATTCAACATAATCCATTTTTATACACCATGAAAAATAACAAACCCCTTAAATTTCCTAAAATATATATTGTGTAAAATGTACATTTTATAGATACAGTCTTTGTCCTCAGCTGGTGGGAATATGAAAAAATGATATACCGTAGCCTTTAAATGCTGTATTTTGCTTCCTGTGACTTACTTTAAGCTCTGATGTCCAGTGGGTCTTTTAAGGTTGTTTGAGTTAAAAATGGTTCCCTTATGTCACATATAAACCACCCTAGGATGTTGTAGTCAGCATGTTGTAGATTAAAAAATGACACAGTGGTTTCTGGAAGCTTGTTTCTGCTCTGTGGAGGCTGTCAGATTATTATCTGTCAGGGATTTTGTTTAAGTTAAGACTTTGCATTGCAGTTTTATGTTAATTAGCCCTGTAAAAGGTTATATAATGCACATTTAAAAGGTCAGTAGAAATCTGCATTTAAAATACAGCATTCTCCAGTACATTGTCTGTGTTGTAACAGATCATCAAGCATTGGTTAAATATGTAATAATGTGTTTTCTGCTTGGTCTAAAACTGGGCTATGCAAAGCTTTTTTTAAAAAAAAAGAATAAATCCTGGGCTGTATCATGTCTAGTGCTCTGCGGGGTGCCAGAAAAAATTGATTCCTTGCTTTTAAAAGAAGAAAGGAATATCCTTTAAGATTGAGTTTTTGTTTTATTTTGGTGTGATGCACAGTGCAAAGTTAGGGATGTACATCTCTTTCTTAGCTGAATTTTCTCTATGGTACTGACTCTGTAGACCTTGCTGACTGACAGACAGACTGAAGAAGCTTTGATAAAAACACAACTGGTTCTTTAGCTTCTAAATCTCTCAGGGCACAGCAGCCAAAACACAGGAACCAACAACTGCTGCAATACAGCAACCTTTTGATCTACTCCTTGACGGGGANCGCTTGAAACCCCCACTGAGTATATAATGATAGGGAAAATAAATGAATTGTGTTTTTCTTGGCCTCAAACATTGCTGTTGATGTGCCATTAAACGAGGTACTTAACCCCCAACTGCTCTAATTGATCTGCTCAGTGGCCAAAAGTACAAGCGTGCGGTCATTCTTGGCAGCTCCCAGGTGTGAGTGTGAGTGTGTGAAGCCTGTAACTAACCAGCCCCCTGCAACTCCTCCTGCAGGCCTTTCCTGTAAATAAGAAAGTCTTCCTGCCTAGTTTAATTTAGCAACCCACTGGCAGGCAGGTGTTGAAGCTCAGTGAATCAGCAAATCATCGTTGTCGAAGAATTGTTGGTTGATTCGTTCCTTTTCTCTTCTACAGCTTTGATGGTGTGTTTGTAGAGCTCAGTAATATGCAGCCACTAACCTGAAGGACTTTTTATATTTACATGTGTGTGGCGAGGGTGATGATTTTCCCTCTCCAGCACACTGGCTCTAAAATTTGAATAATGTTTTCATTATCTGTTGATTGTGTTTTGGATGAATAGATTAATTATGTCGTCTAAATGTCAGAAAATATTGAAAACTGGCCAGCAATCATTAGGCGTTATTACACAGGAATAAAATGTTGGGAATAAATTCACCTTCACGGTCTTTCATATAACACAGGCTGCATTATAACCTTTCATTGACAGGCAAGCTGGGCTTTTACACTTCTCAATATATTGAATATTATACAGGAATTAGTATGTATGGACACGCTCAAGATAATAGACATTTTTATAGGAAGTGAAGTGGTCACCTTGATGTGATTAGATGTTATCACCCCTTCAATGTGTATTATTAGTGAAGGTGGACAGTGCAAAAAACCTAAATGAAAGCTAGTGGGGATATTTTTATACAAGTTTGGATTTTCAAATTTGGATTTTTGCAGACTGTAGTGTCATACCTGCTGTGTCCGTGTGTGATGTAGTTGTCATTACTCAGAAGTTCAATAAGACCCTTTAAAAACTCAAAAGATTTCAAACTTAAATCATAAAAAACGGATTTATTCCTTCTTACTGAAGAAGGCACTTTGCCGAAAATGTTGATCTTCATTAATAAGAATGAATGCATCAGTTATAAGCGTGCAGTTTTCCAATATTTTTTTATGTCTGCCCGCGAGCTACCACCTCACTAGTGTGTACTGTGCATTCTCCCCTCAGTTTTTTTTTTTTTTTTTATGAGAGCAATTAAAACAAATTGCACAAACGAATTGTGATATCTGAGAAGCTGCAACCAGCACATGTTTGGCATGTTTCCTTGATACATGAACTCCAGTGCTTTTCTCGGCTATATTAGATCATCTTTATGATTTCGCTATATGATACACGTATAATCTGCATCTGTGTGAGTGTTTAAAGAAATAAAAACCTTGACAAATGTATTATTTTATGAAGAATTCTGGTTCTATGCAATACTTCTTGCCTGTGGACAGTAGCTTTCACCTGCTGTCTGTAATGTAGTGGTAATCTGGAGGATCAAAAGAAATCCCAGTGGGCTGGTAACAATTCAGCTTGATTACTGCGGGCTAACAAACAATATTGTGCTTTGTGCAGGCCATGCTGGTGGAGCCTTGTGCTCTGTATTTCTACATGCTGTCTGGCAATCAAGTCTTTAGAAGAAGAGTAAAAACTGAGCCGCTCATACCCTGGTACCATGGGTATCCTGGCTGTGTTCAGTAGTATTATGCATAACACATCATTTTTTTAGAGGGAGAGCAAAAAAAAAACAAAAAAAAACTGAAGGAATAAGATGCTGCCAGGAATATACTGAAAGAAAAAGGAGAAAAAAACTTCAGCAGGCAAGTGCTCTAAAATAATAGATATACATGAAGGTGGGCAGTGCAAGTGTGAAATACTGAGGTGTTAAAGCAGTGTTAAGCTGTCAAAATGCAAACTATAACTGTCATGATTATGTCACATTTCAAGCGGAGACTTTCTCCAGTTGTCATTTTATCAGCGGCTGGCTGCATAGCCATCATACTGCTTCACAAATACTGGAGCAGGCATTCCAGGCATCCCTGAAAATTGTTGAAACTGGAGTTAAACAAGATTGTGGAGACCAGTAACTCTCTGCAGTGACTCTTCCGTGGCTTTAAAAAAGCACAGTTTCTACTTTTCACTGTTGTGTTTACAGACTTTAGACCTCACTTAAAATTTGAGTTTGAGTTTTCCTCCATGTACAAGAATCTTTGTTTCAGCTGCTTCTCAATCGGGGATGAAGGTTTCGGTTCTGAGTAGTGTAGAGACAAATGATTTATTGTTTAGTTGCATATTTCCAGTCTTTTCACTGCTGTAGTCAGAATTTAGCTTCAGGGCCCTTTTTTGACTGCCCAATAATTTCCACACCATGTAAAAAAAAAACAGATATCAGAGGTTTTGTAATATTACAAATTATTGCTAGTAATTAATACACACCGCAGAAGAAACAGCTTCATGCCTGGTGGATCTAGGCTGAAATTAAGTCCCACTCAGCCCCTGCCTGCTGGAGACCAAACATCAAGTAGACCAAAGACCCCCATATAAAGAGCTTTCACAGATGTTTAGTGTGAACAGTGTTGGGTGAAAAGAAAGGGAGAAAAAAGCCGTTCTCCCAAGCTCAGTGTGCAAATGTCCCCAGATGACTTACACACATTCTTTCACACATATGCCCATCCACACATCGTCATCATTAGTAATACATTAATAAATGAATCAAAGAATACATGCAAAACAACACAAAGACACATGAGAGGGTTTATTGTGTGTGATTTAAATTCAATATTTAATCTTTTTGGTCTGGAATGAACCCTTGGAAATCATCCTGACACTGATATTGTTTTTGCATTACAGTCTTTCTTTGTTTTTTGTTTTTTTGCCTACGCTGTACTTCTGCTTGTACTTCTGCCAAATTGAGAAAAGTTTAAAATAAATTCCACCCCAATTGGATCGGCGGGCCCAAACGAATCAAAGAATCGTCCATTTTGCATGCCAAGCGTATATTTTCCAAATGAAAACTAATGGATCAGTGTCACAACAGGTCCGTCATCCGATATGTAAAGCTCTCCCTCTCTGCTTCCCTCCCTCTCTGTATCTTGCTCCCTTCACAGTCCCTGCCTCCTCGTCATCATCCCATATGATACATGTCAGCGCAGAACACACAAGAATAAATCTATAGGAATTTGGATGGTGTGCGGTGAGAGGGGAGACATGTTCGGTGAACACGGCATTGATGCAGAGAAAAAGGGCATGTGTAAACCCAGGAGAGGGACAGGATTAGTTTAGAGTGTTGTACTTCCATTACAGAGGGGCCACTTTGGGAAATAAGAAAATGCTGTTGGCTTTACTTCACCTCCCTGTATGTGCACACTCATTCTCTGCCAGGCTTGTTCATCTCTTCTTTTGACTTCATACCGGTGTGTGGGGGATAGAGGGTGGGGGTTGGGGGTCACAGTGTGTAGCATAAGAACACGAACATGCTGAAATGGAAGGCTGTAAATTAAACATGCATGTTCTTTCTGCTTTGCTCTGCCACTGTGGTGGGATGCTACTCTTGGTGTCTGTGTATTTCTGTGTGTGTGTGTGCGCGTCCCAGCTTGGGATGTCCCATATCAGTAGGGGCCATTTGCCCAGGTTCTCTGCTGAGTCGTTTTTAATATTTAACACTTGCTCCCCTCACCTGCTGTCACTAGCAGAAGACACGCTGCTGTGTCATTCACTCACTCACTCCGTCCCCACTTTTCACCACTAATTTCTTCGCCGTCTCTCTAGCTTTTTACCTCCACAGTGTCTCCCTATGTCCTCCAGCGCAGTCTCACAGTCTCTCTTTCAGTACTTCCTCTCCTATGTCTATCCCCCCGTCTCTCCCCCAACCATCGTAGTTCTCTTTCCGTCATTTCGTTTTGCCGTTTTGCCATGTCTCCGCTTTTTCTCGTGTCTTGCCTCCCTCGTTATTCTCTGGTGACTCGGGTTGTGAGCAAGAACAGCCAGCTATGTTAGAAGAAGGCTTTGGGAAATCTTGCTATCCTTGAACTCCCGTGTAGGAAGATTGGATGATGTGTTTGTGTGAAGGAAAGAGAGAAAGCGAGGGAGGGAGAGAAAGAGGAAGTAGCTGGGTTAATATAGTTACTATGGTGACTAAACCCTACTACAGCATTTAGTTCTGTTCTGCCTGCTGCTGCTGAGGCTCTCTGGCTGCGTTTTCACCGCAGGTCTTGATGCCCAGCTCCTTCCAGCTTAGCAGGGCACCACATGCAAGATAACTGGCTGGTGAGAGATCACATCCTTCTCACTGCACCAGTGACTCCACCTACGTCTACACTAAGTCAGAAAAAAGGTTGTTTATCTGTGAAAAGAACATTCAAGTGTTTTCTTAAAGATCAAAATGTCTGAAAAAAAAGGAAAGTGGTTAAATATCTTCTTTGTTTTATTTTTGGCAAACTGCGCTTCATGGCAAACATCTGGTAATGTGTGGGAGGCACACAGCCCAGCTCTGATGAGTCTAAGCCTGTTGAATCAGTGTTCTGCCTCCCCCTGATCACCTTCACTGTGTTACAATACAGCAAAAAAAAAAAAGAAATCACAATTTAGTTGCTTTTATTTTACATATTATTCCGTTTTTGTAGTCAGACAAGCAAATGAGCAGAAAATATTGATTTGTTTGCCGGTCAGGCACTACGAGATGCGTTCTGCTAGGATGTCGATCAAATCAGTTATTTTATGGGCAGCGCCTGCATGGAGCAATTGGTTATATTGACACATAAGATGAGTGATTGCAGAGTTGGTAAAAGGAAACGGAAAATTGACAGACTAAGAAAAAAAACAACTTAAACTTTCAAGCAGTGTTTTCTCAAAAGCTGTTAAACTGAAACATAATAGATTTATCCACTCTGGAAACCTTTCTTTTTTTAAGTGGACAAAGGACAAAGTGGTGGACAGAGGGTCAAAGGGTAGAGAAAAAGATGTACTTTAAAATTGATTCAGCTTTGTGTGAATGTGTCCCATATCACTGTTTCAAATATCAATATAAATAGATCTGTGTTCATTTTCTGCTACATTTTTTTCCCCCCATGATGATAAGATCTATAGCCTTCTACGCATCAAGATGAAAGTTGCATCGTAAATACTGGTTATATAAAAAAAACAAATTAGGATCTTAAAATATCTGATTCAGTGTGTTTCTTTTTGCTCTGTTGATATGTTAATAATATATATTCAATCTGTTGCACGTGTGAGCAAAGAATTGGGTCATTTTTACCAGGCAGTGTAAATGCAGCCTTGGGTGNCACACACACACACACACACACACACACACACACACACACACACACACACACACACACACACACACACACACAGCAGTTTTAATTTGCACTTCCAGCCAAATTATTCTAAAAACTAAAATAAACTCAGTAAATACATGTAACGGATGATAATCATCACCATGCTTGCTTGTGTTTAGAATATCTGCAATTGCTCGGGTATGATCATGTGTGGACTGTACTGTTCCTGAAGGAAAAAGAGCTGCGGCTTCACTCTTCATCATGTTATTTTGTCAGGGAGTTTGTTTTCATCTTTCAGAGGGCAATTGAAATATTCACTGTAATTTGGCTTGGAGACAATTTTCTCCTCATCATTCTGCTTTTTTAACTTTGAGTGCTTTTCATCTTTGGGTGCTGATTTTCAGTCTACTTTTGTCATTTTACTTCTTAGAAGGCAGTTTTCTTTCTTTTGTCCTTGAAATTTTCTGTCGATGAGGTTGGACTTCTTTTGATTGCTCCTTTTTTATCTTTTATTGTGATTTACTACGATTTTACAAGCTTCTGGATAAGCATTTAACCAACAAGTAAAGTCAAATCCAGTCAGTGTTTATTTATATATATAGCACATTTAATACAACCTCACGTGACCAAATTGACAGACATGAGATTGACAAGACCTCTCAGATTGGTTTAAGTTCAATATGGGAGATTTTTTTGATGCTTGAAATACTTAAACTCACTGAAGTAAATATATTGCTTGTGTCTCCCCTTTAACTAGATTACCACTCTGCAAAGATAAACAATATCCACTATAATGTGATTGGCTTATTCAATCATATATTACTGGACTGGGCCCGCTGTGGCTGCTAAATGCCAATAAAAATACAAATGCAGGCAGAAGGCAACCGAGGGACAGCAATAAGATGACAGAAACCCTCATGAAAAAATACTGTTATTGCATTTTGCTCTTTGGGTTTGTGTTGTGGCTGGATGAAAAGCTCCTGTTAAGAGCACTTATGGCACATCTTTTAATTTGCTGCAATCTTCTCTGCTGCTATCAGTGAAGTGGTTTCCATTGTTAAAGTACTATAGCTATCACTGAAATGTTGTGATAGGAAAAATAAAAGTGTGTGTGCGTGTATGTGTGTGTGCAGCTTGTGCCAAGGCCAACAATAGGATATCCAACTTTTTTTTATATAAATGTTTTTTGTTCTGGGGAAATTGTAGACATAGACAGAATTTTAAAAAATGGTTCAGTGCTATGTCTAAGTGCTGGTGAATGGATCATTGTCTTGGAGGATGAGATAGCAATAATGTTTCCCTGCACTTAAAAAAGGCTGCTCCACACTGCAGGCCAAATCACAACACTCCTCTCCCTCTCTGCATGTACTCTGTCGCATATTGTTCCTTTAAGGGGAAAAAAAATTTGCATTTAACAATGTGCACCTCCAGTCTGAGGGGTCAGCTCAATCCATTAAAGTTGTTACCACTTTGGTATTATTAATACAGCTACAAGAAATCTCAGTTTACGTGCATAAAGAGCCTGTCAGTCAGTCCCCGAGTGTGGCAGCATTTATAGTAGGTGAGATTATCAAGACCAACCTAGTTTGGTGAATGAATGTATTGTGTATTTACCTGTCTGTCAGAGTAATCATGTCCACCTATAGAAAGAAAGCCATGTATTACATTTGCACGGCGAATATGCAAATACAAATGGTAATGCATGTCACGTGCAGCAACCAAACAATGGATGCTTTTTGTTCATTGGGAAAGGGTGTCGCCCATTTATGCAGCAGCAGTGGCATCTTCATCAATTTGCCAATTATGTTTCTGGCGATTTACAAGCACAAACATACATAGCATTGCAGCATTACTGTATGTAGTCAGCTGTTTTAAGGCTGGTCACACACATCTTTAAAATAACTATGATGGCAAAATCATTTCTTTTCAGGGAATTAGTTGCAATATTTGGTTTGGCTGTAAATCTCTTTACTTTGGTTAACTTATGACATCCAAATTTACATCACTGACCAACATTCAGCTGTTTTGACAGAGAGAAAACCAGAACTCATTATAACTCATTAGCTATTGGAGTATAAACTGTTCCACAAACACAATGTTTGCAGACTGTTACTTGTTGGTCTTTTGAATAAATTATATGAACTTATCACACTGTGTTGACTAAACTAACAAGCTTATTCATTGTCAGTTGGCACGTTCAGCAGCATGGAGAGTTTATTTTCTTATAACTCTGAATCGACTGAAATTATGTTGAATGCTGAGAACAAAATTTTTGGCTTAAATTACACAGTGAAAAGGAAGAAGTTCAGAAAGCCTGTGACTAGCACTAGCATATTACTGGCTTGCTAGTATACAGTAGTTTTCCAGCTGCGAGTATTCACCACGTTACAAAGCATCCAAAATTGTAAATGCTTTGTTTTTTTGCAAGATTTTTTTCAGGCACAGACACTTTTATTTGAAAGTAGATAAACAGGAAATCATCGTATAGAGAGGGGATGTGTCATGCAGCAAAGGACCTCCGGCCAGGATTCGGACCAGGGTCGGCTACGTACAGGGGCGGGCTGGCCATCGGGAGGTTCGGGACATTTC
>JANJYP010133752.1:0-22821 GCA_024605115.1 Rastrelliger brachysoma | reverse complement strand
AAGCTATGGATGGAGAGAGAGATGCTGTTGCCAGGGAACAGCAGCTACATAGAGGACCACTGAACACAACAGCAGGATTATCTAATGGAGTAAAGGGACACAGAGACTGGTGCTCACTCCCCCACCCCAAGTTGCTGTAGAGATAAATAAGCTGTTTCCGTGGAGGGATTTGAATACAGACGGAAATCAAAGAGGGGTTTGGATTGATACTGGGGGTGGGAAAAGATACTCTCTAAAGGTTGGAGCTGCAAGCTGCAAGAGAAAAGGAGATAAAGAAAGAGAGATCATGATGCCAGAGCAGATGCATTCAGATTAAAGAAATTTTCTGTCTCGGTGGTGTGCACAGTGGAGCTGAGAGGCAGCCTGTCAGTTCACTCTTCACAGCCAGTCTTCCCCCAACAAAGGTGGACAGAGGCGGAGGAGAGGAGGGGGAGTCCAGCACAGAGGTGCTCCCTGTCTTCAGACACCTGCTGCTGGCTAGTGGCTGACATCGAGGACACTGTATGACTGTGTCTGTGCACGAGTATGTGTTTTTGCATATGAATTAGTCAAAGAGAGAGACAGAGGAGAAATTGCAGCCCGGTCCATGCATTTCTGTTGGTGTGAAGGATCAGGACTTTCTCAACTCAAGTCTTTACGTCTGTAACAGAAGAGGAGGGAGGACACACGGGCACAGGCCAGCGAGGGGTTTTTAGGGGATCTTGCACTTCTCATGTGAGTATAGCCACTAACACAACGCCCTTCACTTTCTACACCTTGCACTGACATCACATGAAATCCATTTGCTCCATGTGTGATGACCTAGAAAAGCTGTGGGGCCATCTTATTTAGTGATCATAATGTGCTGCACATTTGATGGTGACTCACTGTGTAGAAAGTACATTGTAATTTAAGGGACATGGTCTTATTTGAATATTTAGCCATATTTTATAGTCTTAACTTACAGGTCAGTTTCTCCTTGCTGTATTTTGCTTGGAATTGCATTAAAATTTAAGTTTTCTTGCTAAACTGGCAGCACATAACAGTGCAATTCTTTTTTTGTTCTCAGCAAAAAATGTGCTGGATTTTTCTTCATTGGAAATTTTTTTTTTCCTTATTCCATACGTGTAATGCACAACCTATGAAATTGAATGATTTCCTCAGTGTGAGACATGGCTGCCTTCCAGTTAACACTTAGCCATTAGCGTCACTGCCAAATCCAGCAAAACCACTTCACCTCTCCTAGTAATTATCTCACTGGAAACCATTTGCATTATTTTTAATTTTCATCATTCTTGTGCATCGCTGGTAGGGATTTAATTGCTTGGATGCCCTCTCACAATATTTTTGTTGCACTTTAGTCACTAAACATGCTCTGAAGTGCATTAATGTCACCCAAAGAAGCACTTATGCATGCTTCCCCCCGGAGTCTGTGTGTCCAGTCCTCTGTCACTCAGCAGAAGCTGCAGACACTGTGGATTTCATACATGAGTGGAGAACTACAAAGAGAACAAGACTTTTGGTCCAATTAAACATCCACTGTGCTGCTCTCATGCATCTCATCAACCAAAACAGACCTGTGCTGTTGTAAATTATGTGTCGGTACTGTGCTGTGATAATGGATCTGGCTTTCAGAGATGCAGAGAATTGAAATGCACCGTTTAATGCCACCATTGATCATGCAGTCAGTCTGTGGTAACTGCTAACTGTGAGCAGTTCTGAATTATTTTTGAACTCTTGCGCACAAATGGAGACTATCAGATGTATTGTGAATGCAGTAACAAAAAAGTAGCAGTCACATCAGTGAAGTAGAATTAGGGAGAAGTGATGGAGGATTAAGCCTGCATGTCGTTCTCCACCATGGCCTTTTGAATTCCACCCAGGAGGAGATTCATATGTAACATTTGACTTTAAGGAGAGCTGAGCTCAGAAAATGGGCCCTGTCCGAGTCAGTCACATGCCTCTCACATGTGCTCCTCTGGGGAGGGGGATAAAAACCATGTGATCAACAATGGTTTCAGCCCCTAAATTGTTATGATAGAGACTAAATTATTTAGAAGAAATCCCCCCCTCCACAATAGCCTTTCCCTTTACCATTTAAATCAAATGTGTGGTCATACAACTGACTGTCTAGTTAGTACACTCATTTTAATTGTTTTCATGTGTTATTGTAAACAATGGTCATGATTAAATAGTTCTCTTTACACCTGCAGGTCCCCTGCTCTCCTCTCTGAGAGATGGGCACAGCAGAGGCAACCCTGCGAATGGAGAACATGGAAGTGAAAGACGAGTGGCAGGATGAAGACTTTCCCAGGTTGGACTCTTTTACCCTCTACTGATGATCATCCGTTCATCTGTCCTGTTGTTGTCATATCAAATATGATCATTTGGTTGATGCTTTGCTAATAATATGAGACACAGGACATTTATTAACTCTCATAGAATTTCTCAGTTTTACTTTTACTCTACTTACTTGCTATTTATGTTCATTTGTAGTTTTGTAGTCATGGCACTTATTTTATAGAAACATTTTATAGAAAATTTATCTTTATGATAGCTTTGCCTTGTTTCTGTTCTGTTGTTTTAGCATCAGTGGAGCTAGACGTTCACTATTGTAATAATTACTGTATCAATGTGAAGTGATTTGTGGGGTTGTAGGAAAAATGTGACACTGACTTCATATTCATAATAAGAGGCACTAAAATAGATCGACTGATTAATGACTTCCCACACTACAAAACTGAAACACAGAGGTACAGTGATAAGATAGACAGTGTAAGTTGGGTTTAGAAAGTGTGGAACCTTGATGCTGTGAAAGCTTGATGGAGATAAAAAGAGAGGTCAGTATGGGCTCCCTCCTCCTCCTCCCTCTTCTCCTCCTCCTCTTCTTCCCTCCTCACTCCTCCCTCCACCGTCAGATGGGGAGGCAGGAAGCCAGGGAGCAGGTGCAGCTCTTTCTGTAAATGAACTCAGGCTACGTCATGTGACGCAACAGCAGCCACTGATCAACAACACGGCAGCGCCAGGAAAATGGTGGCAGGTTTTGGTTAAGGAGAGAAAGAAAAGGAGGAATAGCCAGCAGCAGCAGCAAAGGCATCATTAAAGCAATCTCTGAGATATTCTCTGCCCTGAACAGTCTGTCATCGACTGAGAAGACAGGGAATGAGTTAGCTTACTGAATATAAAGGTGTGTGAAGTCAAAAAGCTCATTTGACAAAAGCAGCCCCTCCAGAAGGTAAGCATAATCGGTTTATCCTGATATTGATGTTTGAGCTGTCGCAGCTGAAAGAGAGAGCGCAGCCATAGACAGAAGACTATTCTGCTTTTGTTAAAAGGAAGTCCCTTTCCACATAAATCTGAGATCATGTTTATTGAAAGGGCTTCTTTTCCGACAATAGAGGCAATATTAATCACTCTAGGCATCCCCAGAGAATAGTGTTGTCTCATTTGTCAGTGCACATTTCCCTTGGCTAAAGCTGGTGTTGTTGGCTCAGGAGGAACACACACTGTCACATACTGTCCTCCTGTGGATGGGACAATGAAGCATGTTGGCTTTCCCGGGCATGCAGCATGTGGAAATGTGCTAAAATCCTCTCTACTGAACAACACTGTGCTGCAGCCCTCTGCAGCTCTTTCTTATTAACCATAGCTCTGCAATGCTTCTTCCAGTGCCTTGGTTACACAAGTTGTTGCTGATATGACAAAAAACCCTAATATTGATAGTTTTGTTTACCACGCAAACATATGCAATGCAGCAATTCAACCTATCTGCTCTTCTTTCTGTACATGGTGTCAACAGTAAATAACACGCAGCATAAAGTAAAAATCTGTATCAAGAGACACAGAGGAGGTTTGCTGGTCTCAATATCACTTCTCTCTCATTCTCTGTCCTCTATTCCTTTCTTTTTCTTCTGTATCTCTCCTCTGGTCCCTCTTAGCACTGCCTCACACCCTGCCTGGCAGCCCTGTAATCTTCATCACTCCCCAGAGAGAAGTTAATTACCATCTCTACTTCTTCTCTTTTTTAGTGCTTAGCCAGATTAGTGACAACACCCACGCTTCAAGTGGTCCACTGAACGCGACACTAATCACAATCTTACATTTTATCGTGACACTGAGGTTAGGAAAAGAGATCAAATTCGTGTTTTACCTTCTCACAAAGTTTTGAAGTTGCTTTTACTTAGGATTCGTCATGTGTTCTTAGTGCCAATCCTGAATTGTTACATGTCACATTTTACACTCGACAAGCATTGTATTGGCTATATATATACAGTGTATATGTGTGTGTGTGTGTGTGTGTGTGTGTGTGTGTGTGTGTGTGTGTGTGTGTGTGTGTGTGTGTGTGTGTTTTTTTTCCCAGACCTCTACCAGAGTACGGAGACATGGATCCATCCTGTGGTCTCACAGATGACAGAGTCTGTAAGTAACACAGGAGAATGGAAGATCACTAATTGGTCACTGACCCTTTCTATAGCATATGAATATGCTACAGTATATGACATTTCTTCTCCGCTCTTGGTCTTGCGGTAGCTCCTCCCAACTCTCTGAATGTGAGCCCACCTGCAGGAAGTGGAGTCGTGTCTTCAGCCCGTCGTAAACGGCGTACATTGGTTGCCCCGGAGATGAACCTGTCCCTGGATCATAGTGAGGGGTCTTTGCTGTCAGATGACTTCCTAGATACACCTGATGACCTGGACATAAACATTGATGACATTGATACACCGGATGAGACAGACTCACTGGAGTTCATCACCAATGGTAATGAACTGGAGTGGGAAGGTGAGGGTCACACATGCACCACCTGATGACTATCTACTGTTTAACCTTGACACTGACCTTAAGCCATCAAAATGAACCTTGTTAAACAAAATGAACATTATAACTTCATCTGACCTAAAGCCATTTTTTAGCTTAATCAGAATCTTAAATTTGTCCAGATGATACACCGGTGGCCACAGCTAAAGCAGGCCCTGGTGGTGG
Organism: Rastrelliger brachysoma; assembly: GCA_024605115.1. Taxonomy (NCBI): domain Eukaryota; kingdom Metazoa; phylum Chordata; class Actinopteri; order Scombriformes; family Scombridae; genus Rastrelliger; species Rastrelliger brachysoma. The sequence goes on along the minus strand of JANJYP010133752.1, from coordinate 17,862 downwards.
TTCAGGAGAAGCGGGTGAGGATGGGAATGCCAACAGTGGACGTCTCTGGAGGACGGTGATCATTGGCGAACAGGAGCATCGTATTGACATGCAGGTTATCAGACCCTACCTGCGGGTCATCACACACGGAGGTCAGTGCCAAAAAAGGATAGGACATAAATTACATAACTTATTGAAAACTTTGAAAATGTACTGTAATGTTAAATTTACAAAACGTGTGGGTAAAGAACTAAAACCTGCACTTCAGGTTATTATGGCGAAGGCCTGAATGCCATCATCGTGTTCTCTGCCTGCTACCTGCCTGACAGCAGCTGTCCAGATTACCACTACATTATGGAAAACCTCTTCTTGTGAGTCTGCTGTGACTGACTGCTTTTTTCAGTACATACTGCTGTTACAATGTGATTATAAAACAAAAAAAATCTTTCCTCTTTGCTCCTTCAGGTATGTGGTGAGCAGTCTTGAAATGCTTGTTGCTGAAGACTATCTGATCATCTACATGAACGGGGCCACCCCTCGAAGTAAGATGCCTGGGATCAGCTGGCTCAAGAAATGTTACCAGATGATCGACAGAAGGTGGGCAACACTGATTTATATCTTCTGTATTAAATTATTCATAGTTACATTAAAATATAACATTTCTTAACTGCAATATAATAAGGCGTTAGGTTCACTTGGATGAAGTAGGATGTTTTCACATCCATCTTCTGCTGAAAGTGGAAAGTTTTTCTGTGCTAACTGAATTTAGCATTGCAAGTAGTTTAGAGCCGATAGTAGTCCAGTATTTACCTTAGGCAAGTTAATGTGAAAACCTAAAATTTTAGACATCTTGTGGCCAATAGTAAAATGTTTTAAATGAAAAAAGTCATGTCCGTAGACTCTGGATTTTTAATGAAATAGAACAAGTTAATGAACTTTGTTGTGTGTAAAAACAACATTAGATGCATTTTATGTATTTTTACATCTTAAGATATGTCTGCAGAGTAACTTTAAATTTTTGTCTTTTTTATTTGTGCTGTAATGACAGATTGAGGAAGAACTTGAAGTCTCTGGTCATTGCTCATCCCACGTGGTTCATACGAACTGTCCTGGCTATATCCAGGCCGTTCATCAGGTGAGACTCACACAAACCAACCACTGACTGAGCATGTTTCAAAATAAGAGCTCAGTCCTGATTCACAAATGAATGGCAGACCATGCTTTTAACTATTAGTTACATTTTTTGCCATGAGTATTTTCAATGAAAATTATTGCATAGTTTATTTAAGGATACAATAATAGCATTAGTCCTGCTGTTTTATTTATAAATTCCAAAGAACGTATGTGCCTTTCATGTTATAACTCTGTGTAGTACATCTTAAAGGAAACAGTAAAATATTGTTGCATGGATATATATATATATACGTATGAAATAAAGAACAAGTTGGAAACAGAATATTTTGTAACTGTAACATCAGTTATGCATCACCTTGAACTGCAACTGTGGTGTTGTCCTGTTTTCCTCTGCAGTGTAAAATTCATGAATAAGCTCCAGTATGTCCACAGCCTGGATGAACTGGCAGAGATTGTCCCCATGGAGCACGTTCATGTCCCAGAATGTGTGGTGCAGTAAGTATCTTTGACCAATAGATGGAGAAAAAGAGCTGGAACAGTCTTCTTCTTTTTTTTAATGATTACATATATAATATATATTTCTTAAGCTTATGTAAGTCTATTAGAGAACAAGTCTAATGTGATGATTGATTTAAATAATTTAAAATAATATTAGTAATCTACAGTTCTGTAAAATGACTTAGTTGGCAGGATTTACTGTGTGCAGTGAGGATATAACAGTGTTATCTATTTTCAGATTTGATGAGGAGAGGATTAAAGCACGGAGGGAAAGGTAAAATCTATTGTCACTGTCTTTTTTTGTCTTATTTTGATTGCATACATATTTCTCTCACAGCAATGAAGTGTTGGTAATGCACTTGAATTAATTGACTATGCAAAAGTGCATTTACACTCTTGGCTGGAGTGCATACAATAACCGTGTGTGTGTGTGTGTGTGTGTGTGTGTGTGTGTGTGTGTGTGTGTAGGATGGAGCAGGAACAGTCAGTCTCACAGGAAGCAGTTAAAAAGTCTGAGAGGTGCTGGTCCTCACTGGATTTTAACATCTTATTCTCACATTGGACATTTATCAGTTATAGGTGCATCATTATGGTTTTCTTCTTTTTTTCTTCATTCCAGGCCAAAGTCAATGATTGTAGATCAAGGATTATGAGGACAGCACTTTCCAGGTGAAGGTAATAAAAATCACTGTTGTATTTCTTGTTGTAAGCACAGGCTGGCTGCACCATACCACTCAGTGCATTTCAAAATGTCTAAATGTCTAAATTGTGTCATTACATATTATAGTATAATGCAACTTATACATTTCAGTATTAGAATTAGAACATTTCAGGAAAGCAAATTCTTAACTGTAAAATATATCACATTCATGATATACACGTTTTAATGCTCACTTGATATGGAGTGTGTGTCGTAGGACAAAGGTGCACACAGGGTCATGGAGGTGCAAGACGTATGAGTTGGTTCATGTGGGAAACATAGTTGTTGTCTTTTTTCACTAAATTTGGTTATTTGTGATGTTGTTACTGGGTTGTCTATCTGTAGTTGGTAATCTTTTTTCTGACTCTTTAACACTAATGCTCTGTTGTTGCATTAACTCATTTTTTGAGCTTGCCTTGCCTGACAACACAAAGTCATGTCCTTTATAATTCAACCTTTAACCTGAGACTGATTTTAGTAGCCAACCAAGATTTCTTGTGAATTTATTTCTTTTCATCCTTCAAATTCACATTTAGTCATCATCCTGTTCCACATATTTCTTTTGTTGACCCACTTTAGCTCTTTATTGAAGCTTTGTGAGGTTTAAACTTAATGACATCTGAAATTTCAGCCAGACTTACATTATCTTTGGAAACTTTGAGATATCTGATTCTGTGGGTGCAAAGTGTTTGTTTACACATCAGGAGTTACATAGTATATGTCATAGCAGCATAACATTAGGAATGACAGTTCAAATGTCTCCATAAAAACTGATATAAAGTATCATGATGGCGCAAGTCTCACCCATGTGGTCTTAAACAAAGGCTGTAAATCAGCATCTGCTGAATAAGCAATATCCATAAGTGAGGCACATCCAGTTTTCGGAGTGTTAATGAGGTTCATACAATATGAGCCTGGTCACACCAGCAGGGTCAGGTGTTGTTGTGATGTTTTTGAAATGGTCTTGTTACACCATCACAAATGTTTCTTTTTTTTATGCAGCGTGTGACATGTGGAGCATGAAACCTTTGATTTACACCTCTGAGAGGCAGAGGTCCAACACATCTACGTATGCTTCCTCAGTGTATCAACATTCTGCCTGCTGATGATTTGTGCCATCATTCCTGAACAAGATTATAAATTCTCTGTATCATATTCCTTCATTCCCTCATTGGGAACCCAGTCTCTCCCATTTTTCCCAGAGAGGATTATATCGTATTTTGAAAATGAAAGTCTCTGTTGGGCTCCACTAGTTTGGGAGATCTGTTACATCTTAGAAACAGTTGTTCAATTTGTTGATTTATTAATCTGTTATGTGGCTCATATTGAAATGTTACATCATAATGAGGCTCATGGGCATGTTGGATGAGCATCAAGTTCAAAAATGTGGCACAAAAGTAACTGAAAAATTGAAACAGACATTTCTTCATTCACTTGAAAGTTACAGGCTGTTCTGTGGGTGATAAATTGTTAATCCAACATCCAGACTGTTTAGAAAGATAAGAAAGATTACTGTGGGAAAAGATTTAAGACTCGACAGAGCCAGAGATGTGTAACAACACCTTCACTGAACCGATCAATAATGTGTATTAGATGTAAATAATGATGGTTTTCCAACACATCAGATGCCTTTATATTTTATTTTTTGCTTCATAACTGCTGTATCATAAGGCCTTTTCAAGCTCCTTCTTTCGCTGTACTGACTTTTGAAAATGTCAAAATTTACTAACATTAAGTGATGTAGGGATCATTTGATTGTCCATACTGTTTACTCTGTGTCCCCGATCTGTACCTTAACTTGTGTTATGATGTGCCTCGGTCTTCTTGTGTGTAAAATGCAGGAACATGATCACTATTTGCATTTTGTGGCCTGAAAAAAATCCAAATGAGGAAATCTATAAGAATCATATGTAAAAAGTTTGTAAATGTGAATGCAGGCAATACTTGTCTATTTCATGTGACATGGTTACACTAAACTGAAACTAAATATGTTTTACATTTAGTGCATAATCTTCAGAGTATATATTCTTTATATCACATACTGTATGGCATACAAATAATGTAATAACCCAACATTTAAAACATTTGTGATATCTATATCAAAGTGGCCATGATCAACACAAAATACACAAGTATTGTTTATATATTTGCATTTTAAGGTTTAAATTTGCAGATTTCTATTATTCTCATAGATTTCTTTCATGTGGGAATATGAAACCATGATAATATGGAGTGAGTTTCTAAGAGGAGAGACAGAATTTATTTCAGATTATGCTTGAGTCAAATTAGTTTATAGTAAGTGGAGTTTAGGTTTGTGACATCTTACTTTTCTGTCTGTTGCCAATGAACAGTTTGGACATGTTAATATTGAACATTTCTTAAATCTCCTGATACATTATGGATCAGGTTTTCTCTTATGTCTTCCTTTTGTATAGTAGTCATTCAATTTATGGTAGCAGAAGTGCAAATTTTTATTTTTTTAAAGAACTGCATAATTGTATTGCCTGTATTCTGTTGGTATCATTTTGCACTATTGCATTTGGTTTGAATGGTTTCAGCATAGAATGTGATTGACTTATGCTTAGGACACATTATAGACTCCTCCTAAAATGTTTTTTTTTTTGTATTGTATTGTTGTTGAGTCAGTTATGTGTGTGACAGTAGGGCATGGAACATGCTTCTTTGTTACAGGAAATACGACTAATGAAATTTCTGAAGTGCCATCATAATTCAGTTTTTCTGTTTTGCCTTTATCGTGCAGGAATGTCTAAGGAAAGTTTTAACTTTTCAATTGTTTTCAGTCCTGTTAGGCTGTTTTCACACCAATAAACCAAACTTCAGCAGTTGCATCTAGTATTTATCAAGCTCGACAGAAAAGTCCCAGCTCAGTAACTGCAGTTTGTCATCCTATCTGAGGTTTTTTGGCTGTACCGAGTGCCTCTTTTTGAACCAAATGATTAAAATAAATCCACACAAGATGAAGGAATGTTCAGTTCTTACTTATTGGGGCATTTAATATAGGTTCTGCAGACTAACCTTTCCAAAATGAAGACTATCATTTGGACTATAAAAGCACAATATATTATCACTAAGCATCAGCTTACCATTTGTCTGCTGTAATGTTTGATTATGATTGGAATCATGATCTATTATTCATTCTTATGGTGTCTTTAGATTGCCATGATTGTGTCTGCTTTGTAAATATGACTGAATAAATTGTTCCTCCCAAAAATCTGTTGTGTTTGTGGTTTGCATGTGTTCTGTATTTACAGTTATTTCAAGCACTGAGATACAGTTTGACACAGAAGAACTTACAAACTTATAAAACAGGACATTTGTCCAGTGTGAGCCTCAGAATATAAAAACAGACTTAACTATGTGCTAATTGGCCTGATGATGGTCAGTGAGGGCTTTTTCAGACAACAATTGGCAGAAAACACTATTTCATAGCACCTGAATGTGGCGTAAACGATCTCTTGTAGCGCTCTGCAGCCACTCGTTACAGGTGGAGATGGGGTATGATTTGGAAAATGACAACTGTAGCCTATGTATCAGCGCTACTACTTAATTAGGGTGTTGTTTCAGAAAGTCAATACATTATGCATATGTCATTGTCTCATTTCTATAAGTTAGTCTTTTTATAATAACACTGTTCCCCTTGATTATCTTGGTCACATGCTTATTTCTTGTCTTGGTGGCCACACAATAAATATAAGCTAACTGAAGAACTAAACATATGACACTGCCATATGTTACTTGTATTTACATGTATAGATTTTATCTTGTCTATGAATGCCTTTGAAACCATGTGCTTTAAACATAGTTCTGAAAAATGTAACCATTGCAAAAGTGCCTTAAACCTGCATTCTCTTTAATGGCCAGCAGGGGGTGACCTCACTGGGAGAAGTGTATGGAAGTCTATGTCTTCTTCTCATTTGATTTATTGCCTCATAAACTGTTCCCTAATAAGTTCATGGTCTCAATTACTAATTTTGAATCTTCTTCAACACAACATGATGTTCATTTTGTAAATGATGGTCCCACTCAGAGTAGTTTAAATTGGACAATAAAGCACGGTATAGGCCTATTTTGGGCAAAGTAAGTTTTTCTCTATGGCTCCTGGTTAGGTAACATATACATGACATAACCTCCAATTCACAAATATAGACATAACCTTCACAATTCTAGTGTTTTTTCAGTTCATGAAAATTAACTAGCATTTTGGTCACATGAAACTCTAAAGAGAGTCTGTTCAGTTTTTCGGTAAATACATTTTACTTTAATGGGCTTAAGCCTGTTTCTCACTAGATAAAATGAGCATTAGCATTAGCTAACATCAGGGTCATCTCCTCCACTCCTATTTTTTCCTACTTTTTTCCAGTGTGTGCACCTATTACTCCTACAGAAATGAAGCCTGGGTAAAGCACTTAGTCAGTATTAGCCTAATGGTTGGTTGTACAGAAGTGCCTTTAGACTCTCAGCCAGTGTCCACAATGATAAAAAATAGCTTAATTAATCAACTTCACTTCAACTTAATTAATTCTGCACTAACTTGTAATAATTGCTGAGTCTAAATCATTGTTTTTAATTCCAATTGTGTTTTACAGGTCCAAATGTCAGCTGTAAAAAAAAAGTATTGCTTCATTTGGGAACAACAAAAAGAAACAAATGCTTTGATCCTAACAAAGCTATCAAGATTAAGAAAATACTGAGACACCAAAAACAACATGTCAAATACTACACAGAATTTTGACATATAAGATGTTGTTCATCAAGCAAACATATCTGTAAAATCCAAAATATGATGAAGCCATTCAAGCTGATGCATTTTGTGTGTAAAAACTAAACCTAATAAGAATTTTTTAAAATAATGTTATTTTAATTAAATTCTACTTTGGGCAGTATTGCTGCCAGCTGATTAAAATACAATCAGTCTGCAGAGCCATGTCAAAATGTTGGCCTAACAGAAGATGTTTTTCAACTACTGATAAACTTTTAATCCAATCACAAATTTTGTTCTTCCACTTACACTCAGCTAGCACTTTATTAGGAATACCTTTGCATCTGTTGCAATCCAGTACGACAGCACTGTCATTTTTTTTATAGTTTACAAAGCTTATTTATTTTCTTTCTATTTATTTTTTTCTGACGTTGTTAGAAGGGTGATAATTTTGCTTTATTTTTATCAGTGCAGTTACAAGACATCTTGACTGAAGGCATCTCAAAAGACACCTTAATTGCAGTGACGCCTTTGTGACATCACCACTTCACATGACACCCTATATGTCAGGACTTGGCTAGGGGACACCTTTGGCACAGAGCACGGACAAGGTTGGATAAAGCTCCCAAGAAATGCGTCAGTCTTTTCTTGGATGAAGGCAGTCCTGTGACATAAGATCGTCACGAGTCACCCTTCACACCCTTCTCCCTTACTGAAAGAGAGACCCTGCCTGCTGACTCCTGACCCCTAACAGCTGTGACAGGATTCACCTTGCACACAGTCACAAAAATAGAAACACGTTTGTCACACACACGCAGTCAGAGAAAGAGAATCTGACGAAAGGTATGATGTGTGACTTGCAGTATATAAAGCAAAATTTAAACATTGTTCACTTCAATCCTAATCTTAGTCATGGATATTACTTCAGAGGGAACATTTTTGGAAAATAAAATTTGAGGCATTGTTCTGACTCCCATGTGACATGATATGACATCTGACATGACATCCCAATTAAACTGATGTCACAGTGCTGTGACACGTCTGACAAACCAAACACATGAAAGTAAATCCACAGCAGGATGTGAGTATACAACTGTAAATCACAATCTTACGAGCGTAAATGTATGAAGGAACCTTGACTATTGTGTAGGGAAGACTTGAATATAATCATGTTAAAGCCAAGATTGCTGCTATTGTAATGAAGCTACTGGAACTCAAATAATATGAAACGGAATAGTTTTATTTTACTCACTGTTTCAAGTATTGTAGTTTAAAATGTGATGGGTCTTGAAAATGATCATATATGGGTACATTTGTGGAAAGAAATATGTGTAAATAAGAATGTCAGTGAAATATTTGATTAAAAACACCTTACAATAAATGAGAAAAGCTTTATGTGTAAATAACTGAATTAACATGAGCCTTTCCATCTTCTTTGTGTTTATACAGTATATTTATTGTAACTATTATATTCTACAAATAGTTATTGGCAGTACTGCATTGACTAAGACACTATCTGACATTTCCAATTAAGATATTTTTCCTGTAACTTAAACTTAAACACATTTTAGAGTATTAAAAGGCATTTATATATATTATTGCTGGCTGTTAGATATTTTGTAGTCTTTATTTGTTTTTGTGTTATCTCTTTAAGTGTGTCCCTGTTCCACTGCTGCACATTGTTTATTCTGTATTTCCAAAACGCTATTAGTTTTTAAAAGTCCTTACTAATTCAACCTCTTTTCTTTACATTTTCTATATTCTCTATATCATATAACAGACTATACTCTTTATATAAACAAAGAGCAGAGAGTATAAAGAATGTAAAGAATACAGTATATATATACAGTATATACACACACACACACACACACACACACACACACACACACACACACACACACACACACACACACACACACACACACATAAACCTTTTTTTTTTTTTACATTATTCTACAGTCTTAATACCTGCTGCATACATACCTTTATCTTTTCACCAAGCCTGGCCTAATTCTTGGGATTTTAGGTATCTACTTAAGGCAAGGCAGGTCAGTTATTTCAGAGCTAATGTTGAAAAACCCCAGGGACAGATGTAAGTCTCGACAGAGTCTCTTCTGTTCCAAAAACATGGATGTAGTTCCCATGGCTTGTTTGATATCCTGTGCAAGTATTCAGAGTAGCAAAATGAAAGTAAAAGTAGGCCTATTTGTTTCTTCCATCTGATATTATTATAGGCAATATAACATAATTTGATTAGGCTATTATAATCAATTATAATACTGAAGCATCAGTGTGCATTCAGTATGTTACTGCTGTAGCTGCTTTAGGTGGAGCTAGATTTCAACTACTTTATATGCATTTAGCTAGTCTAGTGCAGCAGTACAGTTAAATCTGAGGGGTTGTAAGGTATTTAGTGGATCATAGTGAATTACAATGGATAATTTTAACATTTTACTTAAAATAATTCAAGTTTATAGGGAAAAATCATATGTTGGAGCTGTTAACAACTCAGAGAATTCTGAAATTCAACAATGACTACACATTGATTTTTGTAAGACATCAACAGCCAAAAAGTCAAAAACCACCAGTTTCATTTTTAAAAGCATATTATATTATCCATTGTATCAAATCTTCCTTTGAAAAGCAACAGAAGCTGTCAAATAAATGTAGTGGAATAGAGAGTACAATATTTCCCTCTGAAATGTACTGTAGTGGAGCAAATAGAAATACTCAAGTACCTCAAATCTGGAGCCTACTTAAGTGCATGGTTTGATTAAATGTATTTAGTCACTTTCCATCACTGACCCGGTCAGTGAAGATGAGAAACGTTTAGTATGCTCACATGAAATCCAGAATGATCCAGATTATTAATCTAAAATAATGTCTGGTCTTCTTCTACAGGAGTGGTTAGTCCTTATCTTACTGTAGGCTAGTAGACCATCAGTGGTAGTGATCTCAGCTGCAGCTGATCAGATATATAAATATCAGAGCTCTGAAGGAGCTGATTGGCTACTGCGAGGAGGCACGTAAGGAGCAGCGCGTGGAAAAACAGCAGGAGCACGTCACACGCCGTGCCTGCGTAGTGACGCAACAAAACGCCCGGTATATATAAATGGAGGCGCCTCATTCTCTAGAAACAAACGGCTGCGAGTAACGTACATCTCTAAGTTTACAACTTTTAAAAGTATTTTATTCGTTGGATTTTAACCTCGCCTGTGGGAAAAAGTACTCTTTGAGTATTTCTTCAGGTGACATCAAACAGAACTGTCTAGAACAGAAGAAAAGATGAAATACATTATAGGAATTGGCGGGTAAGTTTATTTTATTATTCAAACAGCTGTTCTTTCGCTCTTTGCTAACTTTTTATAACGTTACATAAATGAAAGTATTTAAAATTCAAAATCACGTAGCGTTTAATTAGTGAAATCTATAGAAAGTTAAGTGGAGTTACATAGTTAGTTAGACCCACACTGTCCCTTGTTTATGTTGTTTGATGGTGTGTTTTCACTCTAATAAGTATCGGGATAAAGTTCTTAGATGTTGCTTTACGTTTACGGCCTAGTGTCTGGTTGTTACTTTAACGTACATCTTTCTGGCGGGTTGCTTTATCAGCAACCCGCCAGAAAGCGGTAACGTTAGGGCAGTACTGTTAAACTGGTTTAAAGCCGTGTCCGGTGTGGCGGGACATTTGAAAATTCACCGCCACATTGGCAGTCCAAAAGTGGAGGGAGAGTTAACATGAGGATTGACCCAAACCAGAAACTTTTCAGATTTGTTAAACCACTTGTGTACTACTTTTTTAAATGAGGCGATGACATAATTGTACTTTATTTCAGCTGATTTATGAACATAAACATACGAACTGCATAACAACGTGTTATACCTGGCAGCATTTGTTTACTAAACCGTAACGTTACAGCTTTTAAAGACACCATTTTGTAGAGTTTTAGTCACATGTGACTGTTTTTGTCCTGTATTGAATAAACTTACTAGCCTACATATTAAAGGTAAATAAAGAGCGCAACCTAATATTTGGCGGAAAAGTTATGTCTTTTTCATTAAAGTAACTTAGTTTTAAATTATATTCATAGCTGGCAAGCACATTAATGATGCGTATCATGTCTCTTTAATCCTTTTTGTTTACAGAGTTACTAATGGTGGGAAAACCACCCTGACTAATAAGTTGATCAAGACGTTGCCCAACTGCTGTGTTGTGCACCAAGATGACTTTTTCAAGGTGAGTTGTAGCGAGTTGGAAATGAATCAGTTTTATTTGTTATTGTTGTTTTCCCTCCTTTCTTCCTGGCATGAACACTGCATGAGCAATTGCATGTAACCAAGTAGTTGTGGGTGTTGCCACTAATAACCCCCCATGTCCACCCCCACCGCATGTTGTTCTTCAGTGTAGACATTAAAATTGCCTTTTTCTATGCAGTCTCTTTATCTGCTTAACTTGCACACTCTGCATTTCTCTTGAATGCCTTTAGTAATTATTGCATTCAGATTCCTGCTATATCTGATGCGCCTTGCACAAATTAGAAAACCAAGTTTTCTAAGATGAACAGATACAGCAATGTGTTCCTTTTTCTCCACTGGAACTTTTCTTTATCAGTTTGATAGTTCATTAGCACCTTAGTTTTTGCTTGCATAATTTTGTGTTTTTCCTTTGTGGAGCTGTGTATGTGTGTTTCACTCTGGCATGTGAGTGGGATCTGCAAGTGATCAGATCGCTGTACGGTTGCAGCAATGTTTTATTGGTCACTGTTATTTCAGAAACCCGATCAGATAGAAGTCGGGGAGGACGGCTTTAGACAATGGGATGGTAAGACTTCACTTGAGACTGCCAGATTGACTTACTGTATACTTGATATACATACCTGACTCTTCGATCTTATATACCACATCAACATCACATATTATAGCTTTTCAACATGCACACAGTTTTAACATTAAATGGATAATAACTTCCAGTAATCTGGAAAATACACAAACATTTTCCAAGTTTTTACATTCTTGGTTTGTGTCCACTCTAATCCTCTATTTCCATCATATTCCTTTCTATCAATCTTGCTCTGCAGTGATCACAGCTCTGGATATGGAGGCCATGACCAACACAATAAAAGGCTGGATGGAGAACCCAGTGAAATTTGCCCGTTCACACGGCATCACTCTGTCCTCTCCCTCCGATGTGGCCAACCCCGATGAGCAGATCCACATCCTCATCGTAGAGGGCTTCCTCCTTTATAACTACTCGTAAGATGACTTTATTCAGTCTGAAGAATCTGCTCTTAATGCTGTTTTTTTTTTTGTTTTTTTATGTGGAAGACCACATTGCCCTTTTCAAAGCAAAATTTCATGGTTCCAAAAAGAATAAGATAAGTGTGCCTTATGTAAACCACAGGACCTCACATCAGCACGTGCAGGGGAATGTCCATTTTGTTTCCTGTAAATTCTAAGAAATTTATGACAACAAAAATTGGAGGGGCGTTGCTGTTTGAAGAGTCACATGATCATTTCACACATTTACCATTGGTCCATATGCATTGGACTCCAGCAGGCACACTGAGGGGTCCTGCAGTTACAGATAAGGCTTTCAGCAGAAAGAGGCTCTCTTAGTTGTCCTCACAGCTGGCTGATGGGTACATTGTGTGCTCAGGGTTAATGTCAAGCATACTGCAGAGATGTAGATAGCAGGACTTGCATAACTCTACTCCTGTATTTTGGTGGGATTGTAGATCAACCTCACTGTTGACCTTGCTCATCACATTTTGCGTCTCCCCTGTAGGGACCTCCTGGATGTGTTCGACAAGTGCTATTACATCTCGATACCCTATGAGGAGTGCAAGAGAAGGAGAAGGTGAGTGGACATCAATAGTGCTGTTTTGTTTTCATGTGTGCATCCTCAGACTCAGGGTTTTTTCATGGTAGGAGCAAATTCTCAACCTGTTTTACTTTTTTTTTTCCAGTACGAGACAGTACACTGTTCCCGACCCTCCAGGCCTGTTTGATGGCCATGTTTGGCCGATGTACCTTAAGCACAGGAGAGAGATGGAGACCAGCGGCTTGCATATTGGTATGTTGTTGCTGAGATTTTTTTCCTTTGTTTTATGTAGGTACATATTTGTCAGGTCAGGCTCCAAATCTTATATTTGCTTTTATTTTCTTAAGAAAATTCAGTTTGATCTGTTCTGGGGAATCTTTGATCATTATGAGTGTTTGTCTGTTTTGTTTTTTTTTTTTAATATTTATAAATAAATAATCTATACTAATCAACTTTCTGTATTTCAGATTACCTTGATGGTTTGAAATCCAAAGAGGAGATCTACAACAAGGTGTATGAAGACATCCAGAACAACCTGCTTAATCGTTTATAGGTGAGAAAGTAATAAAGTAATTACAATTTATAGGAGTCTGTTTGTACAAAATCATGTTAGAATTCAAAATACTGTCTAACGGTACATTATTCTGTTTTGTTTTGCAGCAGGAAGACTACTCTCCAGTCCTGTACAAAAGTTGTAAATAGTCCCAAGGATTTTTTTTTAATGAAGTTTTTGTAATTTTATTCTTTTTTATTTTTTGTAAATAGAACAAAGCAACTTTAACTTATAATTGTCTTTTTGTCATCTTCAGATGATCACTCTTTTGTTTTGGCTTTAAAGTGATTGTAGAACTGATTATCGTTGTTACTTTTATGTTAAACCAGTGACTTGTACTGGACCATTGTCTACCAATCATTTAATTCAAATAAATGCATTAGTTGCTGTTTGCTGTTCTTTTCTTATGCTGATCTACATTACACATGTGCCTGAGCTAAGGTACTGAACATGTTGCTTTTATAATCCTGAATACTGATAAATATGTCTCTGTGTGTAGTGGTGTGAATCAACATAAGCCACCATAGTTTGAACTCATTGCAGACAAAATATCTAAACATGAATAGCTTAGCTTTGAGACATTTGAAATAAACTGGTTACAAGATGGGAAAGGAAAGAAGTAGTTATCACTATTTGGTGTCAAAAACTTGGATAAAAAGCATTTTATCCAGGTTTGCCTGCTGTTGGGCTATAGCCTAGCAAACTGGATTTCAAGTAGCTCAGTTTCAACTAGAGATGTTATACTTAGTTTAACTGGTGTTACTTTTTCCTGTCAATTTCTACACAAGGACTGATTGGAAAGTAACAAAGTACATTTACTCAAATACTGCAATTAAATTAATTTTTCTGTGAAATGTTAACATGATCCACTATTAACTAAACAGATTGATGTATCAGATTTATCTGGTGACTATATGGACCCAACACCTAGATAGGTAACCACTGGACTAAATGAGGTTACAGTATATAAAGTGGGTGAAACTAGCTCCACCTCCAGCAGAGAGTAAAATGCTGCTTACACACTGATGCTTCAGTATTAATACTGTAATGTCATTTATAATGATATATCAGTCAAAGGGGCTAAAGCACTATTACTGCTGACACTTGTGTACTTAGCATAAATAATAGTATTTTAATGTAAAAATAATGTAATAGTATTGTAATGGATCTGAGTACTTCTTCCACCACATAGTATATCAAACAATCCACATCTCAGAGCAGGAGAGGCTTTGTCAAATGTCTACATCTGTCCCTGGGGTTTTTCAACATTACCTCTGTAATAACTGACCTGTCTTGCCTCAAGTAGATGTCTGAGTAGGTCACTGACTAACCACAAGATTTAGGCCATTAGGGCTGGATTTACAGCATGAGGCTCCAAGGCACGTGTTGATATCACCTATGCTTCCATGTGTAGAAATAGGCCACAATAATTTCTCATTTTCCCCGAGGCAATGCTGTATCCTGCTGCAGAGTAGTCAGTGTGAACTTCAGCTTATATCTCTGCTAAATACAGACCAAGGTCAGGTAACTGCATGTATTTTGGGGATCCTCATTTCCAAAGTTGATTGAAAACCAGCAGTTCTTTCATTAGTGGGCTTTCCTGTCGTGTTTGTGGCTGCTCAATAAGCAGGCACAAGATATATGGGTCATTCTAGGTTGCAAACTGGAAAAGCATCTGATGGCAATATTTTAAGTCTTCAGTCTTCATACTGCTCATTTTTAAAACTCAAAATGTCTATATTTTTGTTTAAGTGTATTGTCTGATAAGATGACACACACTTGCTTTTAAATGTGTGTAAAAGTGTATAAAAATAAGACCACAATGCACTCAGTCATTGTGTTACTATAGTGAAAAAAATTACACTCATTTTTGCTGCATGCTCCCAGAACCCCTACAAGTATACCTGTAGGTCCCTGGACTATTAAGAGTATGGACACATTCCCCTCTATGTGGGCAGCTAATCTCCATGCAAATTCCTCAGCCTGACACTCATAAATGTTTCTGGGAAACCTCATTAAACCCACATTTCATCAACACCTATTAGAGTAACAACAAGCTCTTTTAGCTCCTGATGACATCAGCTATATGTGTGCGTAATCTATCATGTGTGTGTCTTGTGGAAGTGGAGTGACAAGGTGATTGTTGTGACGCTGTAACAGGTGGATGTGGATGTAACCACACAAGCCTGGACTCCCTGTGCTAAAAATGACAGCAGTGTGTGTGACAGGCATGCACTAAGGTGGACCTGTTCACCGACGACAAACATGAACAAGGTGAAAACACAACAGAAAAAATGATATTTCTGTTCCAAGTCATTTACTCAAAACATACTCAAAAGGTTTAAAACAAGAGAACAGAAACAGTGCCCAAGTTGCTTTACAGTAAAAACAAATCCAGTCTAGACCTGGACAAACCTGACCTCATTACTCCAGTGCTCAGGTGAACCATGTGACAGAATGCCACATTGATCGGCAGTGTAGGCCCTCTGAAGTCAGTCATATATCAGGTAGACACACATTTACTTAGGTCACTTTAGAGATATTTAACATAGATTTATATTAATGTCCTCGGGACATTCATGAACCACTGATGAAAAAAATCAGNGGTCACTTTAGAGATATTTAACATAGATTTATATTAATGTCCGAGGGACATTCATGAACCACTGATGAAAAAAATCAACATTTTACCAACTGAGGGCACATTTTTTTGTTCCCATTGCTCAAGATTTTATCTTAATCAATTGATTTTATGTCTGGTTTGTGTCCCTGAAACTGACTGAAATCAGACCCATATGATTCTGCCAAGAGCAGTGCATAACAGCAGCATGTTGTGACTAAATGCATGTCATGGTCAGATGAACCATCTAGGTTATACTGAGCACGTAGGCTGTTTCCATTGTTATGACATAATGAATGAATAGAGTACATTGCTGTGTTAATTTGTGTATGTGTCTCAATAGTGAAACCATTCTTAATGTTATCTCTTAAACGCCTCTTTGTAATAGGATGGACATTTACAATAAATGAAGTCTGTTTACAAGTTCAGAAATTAATCATCAGTCATACAGTGTTAAGTGTTAAATTTATGTTTTGGATTAATTAGTAAGTCTGACATTTGTTTTAGATTCACAAGGATCTCCTAAATGTGCGTCATGGGACGCTGAGGTTTATTACCTACATGGAAGAATTGCCACTCGCTGTTATCACATCTAAACTTGAGTTTATTATCCACATGTTCACATTCAGATCCAGATATGGAATGTCACCACTGGGGATTAAGAGTTTACATACCAAATTTATGACGCATTCATGAAATATTGTCCATATTGGTACAAGGGTAACAGGGCATACCTAAATGCAGAAATCAAGCGCAGGACACGTTAAATGAAAATAGTTAAAATAAAGAAAGTTGAAAAAACTAGTTCATAGGTTGTCAATGAAAAGACAGTCCAAACAAGTCCAGGGGGAAAAACAGGCAGGTCAGAACAGGATAACTTACAGGTGGCTGGAGGACAAATATACAATAAAACAGCACTGGCAGGGAGCAGTTGGCATTAATGATATTCTGGGTTCTGGGACTGAGGTGGTAATGAGCAGCAGGTCGGGATAATTGGAGAGTGACAAGCAAGTGGGTGTGGGAACAAGACAAGAAAGATAGCAGATTTCAAAGTCTTCACAATGCACTTACAATTTGAGAGATGGGGCCAAAATATACAAGCCTATTTCCGTGCAAAAATGTACTTAAAGGTTTATCTGAAACAAATATGAAGCTTCAACTGTTCAAATTGGTCAAAAAATGTATATCTTTCAAAGTTAAAGTAATTTTAGTGTCAATGTTGCTCTGTTCTTGCTTGCTTGAAGCACATCTGAAAGCTCTTTTAATAACCAGTGTGATTAGGAAGAATTCAAAAACTGTCAACTTGTTTTTAAAGTACAACACATTCTGCTGATCCAAACTAGAATATTTGTGCATTCAAAGTATTTTTATTACTTTTCAGAACTGAACCTGACAGATGTTATTGATCAGTGCTAGGTGCCTTCGTTAAGAGAACCTATGATAGCTATTAGCTTACTCATTCATTTATTTTCCCTGCTAAATTTCTAGATTAATCTGGGAATTTTTCACAAACAGACCTCTGGTAAAAACCCTCCTGCCACCTCTGAGGTGGTTTTTCATGGAAAATAATGCTGGTGTTCATTCATGGTATCAAGTCCTACACATGGGATGTTAGTGCCACAGGAAGGGGGGGTTTTAAATCATGTGTGTCAACAAGTTAGGAGACGGAGGTGTGGCACTGGCTGAGAGATCTTAAGGTTTCACACAGTGTGAGACCAGCAGACATAATGGAGGAATGACATTCATCCGATTGAAGCCTGCTTGAGCCAAGTAGACCTGGCCAACTTCAGCCTCGTGATCTCTCTCTCTCTCTCTCTCTCTCTCTCTCTCTCTC
>JANJYP010133717.1:0-16480 GCA_024605115.1 Rastrelliger brachysoma | reverse complement strand
TTTTTTTTTTCTTTTTTTCTACAAAAGTGGGGGAAAACCTTTCCATACTTCATAGCACTTCAGAAATTTATCACCATTTTCATTTTGAAGTATTTCTGGAAACTGAAGAAATGAATTATGAGGACATTCCTGTTTTTTTTCTCCAGTTTTAGCTTTTAGACACAAAATATTCAATAAACCCTGCTTAACTTTACATCGCAGTATAGCTGCTCCTTGCCATCATCACCATCCTTTTGTGGGAATAATGAGATACAGTACAACTCAACATGCACAGCAAGGTAGATAGGAATTTAGCAGAGAAAACAACTGATTTGCGGGCAGACTAAGTGGTTGAGTGAACAGGTTAACAGCGACGGGGCCTTGAATGGCTGTGACAGGGAGAAAGCAGTGAGAGGCTCCAACACTGAAGGGGGAAGTGACCCGGAAACGGTGTGTAAGTGCAGCTTGCCGGGGCCCTTTAGGAAAAATCTCTCCAGAAGCACTGATGCAAGTCCACCTAAATACACGTTTCTCTTATTTCTCTTCCCTTTTTCTGAGGAGATGCGTTACTTGGCGACACTCGTGCACACTCAGGCGCACTAATGTCAAAGAAAAACAAACCCTATGACTGTGTTCAGCACCTACAGGCCTGCAACAAAAAACTGCCACTGATTCTTTAATCAGAGCAGATTTTCAGTGCTGAGAGAAACTTACAATGTTTATTTCCGTTCTTTTTAGTCTAGGATGCATGTGACAGCACTAACACTACTATGTATCATCACAATGTCATAATGTTACTCTGGGTCACTTTAACGTGTCTTCTCCGTGGCTCAGATTTGCTTGTGTGGTGTTAAAGTGCGCATCCTGCGACATGAAGCTGACGATGTGTAAAGTGACCCATAATAAGTGTTTAACTGTGTGATTACCCAGAAGACTCACCTGTGATTGATTGTTTTTACTTCTCTAGATATGAAGATGCATTTAAGGTTTTCTATTTCTGCAAACATGCATGTTTCAGCATCATTTCCGGCTGCTTTGGTTTATATATAATTTTAAAAAATTATTCTTATTTTGTGCAAACTTTGTCAACCTTATGTTACAAATAACATTTACAGTGTAGTGCATGTGCCTGATCTTTCCAACATCTGAAGTGCATATATATCATCAGCAATAACCTTTCACTTCCTTCTCTCAATGGTGTGTTTCAATGTGAGACAGATTGATTTTTTTTTTTTTTAATATAATTTTCCTGTTCTTACTTTTAAATACGTTCTTGAAAACGAGTCAAGATGTGACGGAATTTTTTTTGGACTAATGTTTTTCTCTCTGTGCTTCCTTAATATGCTGAAGAATTATTAACTTTATACATTCACTACAAAAGGTTAGCTGCCTTTCTAAAAAAAAAAAAAAAAAAAAAAAAGAGAGAGAGAGAGAGAAAACACCAGTCGACACTGTCATGTACAGCCAAATCTTTAAATTAAGCTGGTGTGAAACACACAAACTAAAACAAACTTTTACAACCTGCTAATTAAAGTGGCTTTTCTTGACATTGTTATGCATAAAGTTTACTGATTTTTCTTTAGGCCTTCTAAAAAAGGTGTTTAACAAGCTCTTCTGCCTTTGTATCATTTGTACCAATATTTTCAATGGAAATTCTGCCACTGCTGAAAGTCTTAACACACATAAAGACACAGAATAAACCAGTAATTTTCAGCTTGTACCAACTGCTGCAACCCTCGTTTTCTGAGGAATTCACAAATATTGTATAATATTTTTTATAAAGTGATAGTTCAGTACTTGTGGATTAGGGTAAAGACAGATTTTGCTCCCTTTGTTTTTTATGTATATAATTAATCATATTCATGTTTTATTTGTGCATATCAAAAGGTTTTTACTTAAAAATACACATGGTAATTATTTTAGAATAAAAAGGACTGTCTTCAAAATATGAGCAAAGGTATTTATGAACATATTGTTTCAACTGTGTTTAAATGTGAATTAGACCTTATGAAAAGACCTGTAAGCAGAGAAAGTTAACATACATTACTAAATTCATATCCTCAGGCATAATATGCAAAAATTCTTGATGAATTTCTCCACTGTTGCAAACTTTTCAAAACAAAGTTCAGGGTTATTTGAACAATCAATTATTATGTAACAGGCTGACAACAGCCATTTGTGTAGCTCAATTAAAAACAAGTTTCTGCACAACTTTACAACAAGTGACATAAAAAAACTTTCCAGTCTTCTGTTAATAAAAGTTTGCTTAAGCAACAGTAACTTGATATCTTACATGTTTAAATGGATAACTAAATTAATATGCACACTGTTATTATTCCTTTGCAGTTTCCATATTGTGCCTGATTCATCAAGACTGGCCTATTGTAATTAATATCCTGAATTTAAACCACGATGTGTTCGTTCGTTATAAAGCTATGAAACCTGGATCCCATTTAAGTCACGTTGTGTCGACGTTGACGCAGTTCGCAGAGAAAAAGGGTTTGTTTTAAGAATTTGCTCATTATTTGGAGACCACAGGCAGGAAATGCGTAATTGTCAAAGTTGACAGATGTTTTCTTTACACTTTCTGAAGAACATTAACTTATATCTAGCACCCACATACACTTAAAATACCATGAGGCACAATAAATATTCACATTTGAAAATCCACTTATTTATAAACTGTTGTTATAATTCAGTTTGAGTCAACACACTTCATTGCAAATATTACACTTTTTTATTGTAAAATTCATCGTCGTCATGATATAACTGTATTCACAGTTTAACAGTCTGTCATATGAAAGTTCATGTGAAAACAAAATGAGTGTTTTAAATGAATAATAATAATTATTATTATAATTAATAAGGCCATATAAATATAAATGAAAAGTCACTTCACAAAAAAGTATAATCGGCGGGTAACAAAGTTAATGCAGCATGATTTACTAAGAAGGACAACATGAACTTACATTCATTGAAATGACAATACTGCGCAAAGTAAAACTGCTCTGGGGATATTTAACGCATGCACATTGTTTTTCTGGCGATAAAATTTTTTATTAAAAATTTCCGAAGCATTAAAAATATTATAATAACAATAATAATAATAATAATAATATATGAAGGACAAAAAGTGGCACATGCATGTCTTTGCTGATATGTTGACATCAAAGTTGAGAGAATTTTTGTGAATTCAAAAAACAAAACACAGGCCAAAAGGTTACTGTTTGTATATCCCACTGTCCGCGCATTGCTGTCCTCATCCTCAACTAAGGAAATAATCAGTCTGCATCAAATAGGCCAAAATATTTGCCAGTGTTGGAGAAGTAGATGTAAGGCGCAACGTTTGCGGTCGGGTACACCACAGGGAAAGGCATGGGTAACAAACATCCGCCCAGCAGGCTGCTGTCTTTGTAAAAAGTTGGTAATTGCACATTTTTCCCTGCGTCCGAGAGGTGCTCAGCGGCCAGCGGCCCATCCATGTCCGTGGATAACTGTCTCTTCAGCTTGTTGCGGCGGTTCTGAAACCAGATTTTCACCTGCGTCTCTGTGAGCTGCAGGGAGCTGGCGAGACACGCTCTCTCTGAGCTGCTCAGATACCTCTTCATGTCAAAAGTAGCCTCCAGCTGAAATATCTGTCTTTTGGAGAAGATTGTACGTGTCTTCTTCTTAACCATGGCTTTGGTGTCCGCTGTGGCCTGCTGCTGCTGCTCGGACAAGTCGTCCTCGCCGCTTTGCGCACTTTGCGCCTCGGGACAGGAGCCCCCGGTCAGCGGCGGAGCATTATGGGCTCTGGGCCTGTTTTGAGCTGTGAACGAAGGGACAAAACGTGCTTTCATGTAAAGATACACTTGCTGTTCTGCCTGCATATACACCTGGTAAAGAGTCGGCATTAGGTGGTTAAATAATACATAAAAATAAAGCATGACCAGTCGTCCAGTCTTTACCCGCTGCTACATTTTTTTAAATAACAGTTTTAGTAAATATAGTATTAAGATAAACAGTCTAGTGTTTTTGGTCCATCTTTACTCATCATTCTGTGCCTAAAAATCTTTATCAAACTAAAACTGTAAGACTTAAACACGTCTGTTAAAAATATAGTTTGGAGAGACTGTGTCTATTTTTTATTTATTAAATCCAAGAGTTACCTGTTTCCTCCGATCCACTGTCATGCCTCCTCCGGACGTCCCACACATCAGCAAACCTCGCTTGAAAGTCATTTTTACATCCACTGTCCCTCTGCTCCTTTCCACCATCAAAGTTTCCGCTGTCCCGCTGCTTCAGGTTGAGGATGTTGTCAATGGTGAACGTCAAAGAAGCGCTCCGGCTCGGGGCATCCTCTTTGCTCATGTTCCCCGGCATTTCATCTGCTCCTCCGAGATTTCCGAAACACCGACGCCTCTGGACGCTCCGAGCACCATTGCTCCTCGGCTGCAACTAGCGCACAGAGGAGCCTGTGCGCAGCTCTTCAACGACCCGGAAGACTGCGGTTTAACAGCTTTTGATTGGTGAGGTTGTGGGGCAGATGAGGGCGGGATGCAGATTTACGTCTGGCTGCCATATTGAAGTTTTAAACACCTCTGTCATTAAAATGCATGACCGCTTAGTCAGTGCAGCGTATTGCCAAGCAGATATAAGATACTTTCCTAAACCTTTGAGGGTTGACTGGTATTAAGGCTGGGTCGCATAAAATTTCCAGGACTGACATATTTAGGCAAATGTAGACACTTTGACAACTCCCTTATTGCTGAGTTTATGAGAATTGTGGGGCCCAAAAATGGGGTCAGAGGTCAGAAACTTTCAGAAACCCTGTTTTGGAAACAAATAGGGAACAACCTTTGTTTGTTTTGACTGTTCATTGGAAACTAGAGGCTAGAGTTGAAGCTGCATATTATTTTATTTATTTAATCCAACATCTAAATGACTCTATTAACTTAACATACTGGTCCCATTTCTTTAAAATAAACCAAACAAATTCTCATCATTCAAACCACATTTCCTTACAGATAAGCACAACAAATACAAACTAAGGAATCACAAAAACAATTTGTGCATAAATTTTATTTACATGTGAACATATCAGTGTACAAAAGGCTGTATGAATCTTTTAAATAGAAAAATGTGTCAAAGAATACAACCTAATGACTCATGCTCGAAACACCGAAATGTCTTTTTAATAAATAATCAGGTTCTACTTTGTAGAGAAGTGCATAAAATTTCCAAGTTATGTGCATAGTACGGGTTCAGACAAGGGTCAAAATCTTTTAGAACATGTAAAATAATGTTCAGGAAGAATTTCATACTGTGTGGTTTTATGTCGTCCTTTGTAAAACTGTGGCTAAAATGTTCAAGGTTTTGCAGATGTAGAAAAAAATTGGTTGTGTTGTACAGTGAGTTTGCACAAAGAACCTGCAAATATTAGTACATTTATAAAGTACATTTTAAGTGCAAATTCTGCCCCTGATTTTGAATGTAAAAGCAGGTTGCAAATATTTACTTTTAGTAGTTGCCTACTGCAGCTCTGCCCTTACAAAGTAAGTGCTGTCGCGTGCAGAATGCAAACAGTTGGGACATACTAGATCTACTTCATGTGCCGTTGTGGTTTCTGTCATTGCTCTGTCAATGTGCTGTCATTAGTCTGCTTTCTCTCAGCGGCTCAGTAAATGTGACGTATCTTCTGCTGCACAGAGGATTGTGGGTCAGAATGGCTAGAAAAGCGTGCTGGCTAGCATACTGTGGACATAGTATATCCTGATACTTTTGGCATACTGAATTTAACATACTATGTACTGGGACATACCAAATCTTTTTCTGGCATACTATATGGTTACATGGGTCTACCCAATGAGTTGTGTTCATGTGTGACTTCACTGTAAAACACAGAGTGCTAACTTTGAGAGTCACAATTTTCTTGTTTGAATCTGTATTCAAATGTCCACAAAAAATCTTTCTTCATGTGTCCTCGCTGTTAAATATAATTTGTGCACAAACATTATCTCAATACAAATATTTTCAGTCATAAATATCTTGTAGTTTTGTTCACAAGATTACTAAGGTTGACATAGGCCAAATAATTTCTAAACATCATTTCACAAGCTTGAAAATGTATCGACACTTATCTGATCCCATATATGTGGATCATCTATACACTGCTGTGTGAAAAATTACCCGCAGACAAACCTAAACTTAAACTAAATTGGAAAAAAATCATCCATAATATGGAAAAATATTCCTGTTCAAGGATTTCCAAGTAGTGATTGTCATAATAATATAGCACTCTGCAGTATAACATCACTCTGCCAAATGTATGAGGTCGACAGTGATTTCTTGGTGGTCAACTGTTGGCTATTAAGGTTTGGTTAGCATGCACCTCTGGTGCCCTGTAAGAACACAACAGTGTCTTTGCAGTCATGATGGCCCGCTGTAGCAGAGAAATAATCATCTTAATCTCAATCTGACTGCATTTACTCTTCTAGAATATTTCCATAAAAAAAAAAAAACTTTCACCAAGACTGTCAGTATGTTAGCAGGATTTCTGACCACAGAACCTGAAACTGAAAACTAAAAAAATGACATATTTGTGGCATTTGATTAACATTTGTCCACTCCACTCTAAATGTCACACTAGTCCGGTCATCTGTGGCGTTATGAAGGACATTGGGTGGGTGAAGTGAGCAGTCAATGGATAGTTGATAGAAGTGGAGAAGCCAACCACCGGTGGTGTCACTTGATGCAAGCTGGTGGTGGCATTCTCGCGATACAGCACGGGGACTCTGACGACTCTCTGGGGTGGGTAGGGTAAAGTGGTGCTGCTGGCCTCCATGTCTGCAGCTACCTGCCTCTTCCACTTGTTCCTGCGGTTCTGAAACCAGATCTTCACCTGTGTCTCAGTGAGCTGCAGGGAAGCGGCCAGCCCGGCTCTCTCTGAGCTGCTCAGGTAACGTTTCAGGTCGAAAGTGGACTCCAGCTGGAACACCTGACTCCGGCTGAACACGGTACGGGTCTTCTTCTTTCGCGCCACTTTGGTGTCACCTGAGAGGAAGAGGTAAAGAGGATTTTACTTAATGTAACCAGATGCAATCATGGATAGGATGGATACAAATAACGAGTAAGAGGTCAGATTATAGATAAAATAACCAGAGAGGCTATTTTTGGCTCATTAGGTGAACCTACCCCCCAAAAAAGATCAATATTTGGAACATTAATAATTTTTACAAGGATGGTATACATTAAAAACGAAAAAAGCAAACATAAGAAGGTGAAAATGAGAAAAAAACAATTAAACTCATCAAAAACTTTTTTTTTTTTTTACACTGAAGATTCAAGAAAGTTGTAGGTTGATGAAGAAATCAGTCTATAGATAATAAGGCCCAATTTATACTGGGTTTAGTGGACTAATACAGATAAAGGTGTAAAAAAACTGATGTTGATGTATCAACCTGTAATCACACCTTTTTTTTGCAATAATCTCCAAAATATGATCAAATGCTTGAAACAGGATATTATACAATGTAACAATAAACTTGTGCAATGGACAGTGCAATGAAACCATAAACTTCACTGCAATAAAGGCAAATAGTTAAATAGTTAAAAGTACTATAAATAGAAAAATATATAGAACTATAACAGTATATTAAACTCGAATAAAAAAGGACCAAATATGCATAAAATGATGTCTATATAACTTTAAAAAAATAAAATTATATATTTGCGCATGTCAGACAGCTTATAGCAATCTGTAAACACCAGTAAGTGATATCGGCTGTCCAATATATCGGTCGGCTCTTAAAGATACTCAAGACTTTTTTTTTAAGTCGGCCAATAAAATATTTTCTAATATTCATAGAGGTACTCATGTCTGTAAAACGTACAGTTTAAATGTTTTTACTTCTTAAATATAACCCTAACAGACTAGAACAGATTGTCTTTATAGGCTCTAGGTTAAGTATGAATATGTATTTACTAAAGGTCAGTTAGCCTCAGTGTGCTATTTGTGTCGATTGACTGTAGAAAATAAACATATGCTATACCTCCACTTGGTTTATGGGGAACTCGTCATCAAATTAACATTTGCAGACAAGATTTAATGTAGTAGCCTAGTGGTAGTAGTAGTAGTTGTTATTATTATTTATCTTAATTAATAAAGAGCGTTTCACTGGATTCAGGAACTGTTAATGTAAAAGTTAAATCCTCATACCTAAATATCTGTACACAAGTCACAACTTGTGGAGACTAAAACCATATTTTACATTTTGGAAAATTGAAAACAACTGCAGCGCGTAAGGGGTGGCGCATGCGTGGTGACGAATATTATCTTTTGCAAAGCACAAGGTGGAGTATTTTTTTTTTTTTTTTTTTAGGATTTTTCTTTCTTCCTTTTTTTCAGCTTTGGCCTCACCTGACTCAGAGCCGTCCTCTTGAGAGTAGCAGGAGGAGCGCGCATCGTCCTGCCTCCTGTCATCCGTCACACTGTCGTCCCCCTTTCCCTCCGAGTCATCATCGTCCTCCTCCGCTTGCACAGTTAAAGTCAGGGATTCCCGGTCGCTGTTAGGCAGAGGCTCTGAGAAACTAGCCTTGTATTCTGGACCTGAGAGCAAAGGGAAAAAAAGTCTCACCATAAATCATCCTGTCCACTGTTCACTACAAAACTAGAAGCAGCATAATGACAAATTACTCGCATTCGTGCTCCCTGTCCTTTCCAAGACTATAAACACACAACAGTTCACCACCGATAGTCTATCTGAAGCTTCAGAGTGAGATTGTTGTTTGCTTGCCAGATACTCTTTGGCTCGTACTTGGCTGATAATTGGGGAGTTGGGTTTTACGCACGGAGTATGGAGAGTGAAACGTGTTACAGCCCATGTCTTCCGTCCACTTGTGGCCTATTGAAGCGCTCAAGTAAGATTTATTAATGAAAATGATAAATAGTCCCTGCTGTAGCCAATTTCTAGCCCATATAGTCAATTTTAGACTTGTGCGCTTTAATTATTTATCTTTACGTAATATTGTCATGAAATTGGTTATTGAAGTAACCGGCTTGTTAGATACTCAACTGTTGCCCTGACTGTCTGTTAATATGTAAGACCGGTTAGCCGACACGATAATTCACTCTGCCCTGGACATTTTTTTTAATTTCACATACGAATATTGAGAAATGCACTCACTTCTTAAGCTGCTGTATGCTGTTTTGGGTGGTGTCCCACTCCAGGTCAGCGTGTCACTATCGTTCAGACATCGCACCTCCAGCCTCGGACAGACTGTTGGGTTGTGGAGGGTAACTTTGAACCCCGAGGTCTCCACCCTCTCCTCTGCTGGTGCGCCTCTGTCTGAGGTCCTCAGTAAATTTTCAATATAAAAAGACGAGCCTCTCGACGCAGGACCGAGCTTTGATCTCGGCGCTTTATCGTCCAGCATAGTGGCTTTTTCTGACCTTCCACAGCGCGTTTCTCGCCCCCTTTTTAAGTTACCCAGATTTTGATATTACAAAATCATTCCCGGGAATGCTTAGTTTCCAGCCAGAAGCGTTTGCGTCGTCTGCTCCGCGTTAACCATGCCGATGTGATGATCCATGAGATGAGATCGCCGAGATCCAGACAGAAATTTCGCTTTAAACTGAAGACAGGAAACGATGAGGAATAACTCTAAGAAAGAAACACACACACTAGAGACTGCCTCAGTCAGAGCCTCTCTTGTAGGCTGTGTTGATAGTCTGCCTTGAGGGACCGCTGAGATGCTGAATTTAGGTCAATTAGGGAGCAAACCATAGCAGAGATACGATGTTGTCCTCAGGGCTGGAGATGAAGAGAGCTTCATGCAGAATGGCACAGTACCGCCTATTGGTTACATTTGTCCATGCACACTTTATATTTACTATGCGCACTGCAAATGTTTTAAACTTGAACTACTGATATTAGTAGAAGCCCCAAGTAATTTAAACAGCTTTTTTCCCTGAAAATTTCCCTTCCATGTGTTGCTCAATTATGTTTGTTTTCACACGTAAATATAAATAAACAAGTCATTTAGAGATTTTTGTGCATAGAAGCTTCTTAGAGAACAGAAGGCGTTTTCATTGTAAGTATCGAAAGTTAAGCAAAAACACCTCAATCGTTCTTGTACAAGCAGAAAAAATACATCAAAAGCCGATGAGTGAATGAATAATAGCAATACTTTTTTTTTGGCTTATTATCATCTAATTAAAATCCGGTTGATACACAGATGGTCCGATTGTTAAATGTAAGAGCTCACATTAATGGTTTTTCTATGAGAAGATTTGGAAGTATATAAATACTTCCATTTAATGAAAAATACTGTTTATATTGGTCTAGATGTAAAGTGTAAAGTTGTTAAATTTTTGCATCTTTTTCAAAGAAAGTTCACTTAATGTCAAAAAACGTGCTTACTTAAAGTCAGATTTAAGGTGAGCAAAGACAAACTTTCCACTCTCAGCAAATGAATGTTAAAACATTGTCAGGGGTCAAACTCTGCAGAGTGAAGCAACAATAAAGTGTTTCCTTATATGCACAAAAAAACATATTTCCATAAATACTTTACATAAATCTTAGGTTTTGGGTTTTTTTGTGAATATTTTTTTAGTTTAGTNCACACACACACACACACACACACACACACACACACACACACACACACACACACACACACACTTCACGTGACTGTAAGAGAAATGTACCACTTTCTATTGGGAACACTAAAACAAAACTAACTCCACCACACAGGTCCCCAAAATAGTCTCTCAATTTCACATGAAGACATTTCCCATGGATAAGAAATATTTCCAAAACCTACTATGAACACTAAATTGTAGCTCATCCGTGTAGAATAAATCAATTTTCTCTTTTTGCCACCTTAAAATGCCCATAGATGGACTGACGCTGTTCAGTGTAACATGAGTGAATTCATGCTGAAGGTGGAAAATGTTTAGTCAGGTTGGAAAACTGTGCACAGTGGAGTAAAACAGATTTGTAATAGGATTTAAACACTATGAAAAGCTTACTTTCATGTGTAAGTAGCCTTGAATAAATGCTCAGAACATTCCAGCTTGCAAGTTTTGAAGCTCTATGTTGATCAACCTCATTGAATCCAACTGTTTGTGCTTCGTTTTTGCCAAGAAAATAGCAAAAATCCACACTGCAATTAATGTTAGTGAAACAATCAGGAAGGAGAAAAGGTGAACAATGGAATAATCTGTCAGTTTGTGAAGTCTACGTACAGCTGAGCAGCTGTCAGCGGAGAGAGGCAAAGAACAACAAACCATTTGTGTTCTCAGAGGAATTGCTCACAATTATTCTCCATTGTGCCACAAAATTAACTTTATTAAAGCCGCTTTGCAAGTAATAGCCTATCAACCTAATATATCGGATTCTGTTTGGAGGGAAAAACCTCCACAAACATTTTTAAATGAAAACCCAAATTACAAAAGGACTCATTAGTCAACATGCGTATTGTGTCACTGGGCAGCTTACACACAGGCAGACTGGTGTTTACAGTGTTAAGAAGAGTTTATGAGTAGAATATTAGATTGTGCAAATTTGAACATTTGATCCAAATCTGGTGTTTGTTCTCTTTTTGTAGGTTGTTTTCTTGCTAAAAGTTCAAATGAAAAACTGCTTGAAATGAAAAATCTGCACCAGAACAAATAAATAAATGAATTCATGTAAAGAAGCATGTACCATTACAGGATCAAATCTGTCTTTTTGACAAAAACACCAGTTATGGTTTACTTATTTGCTTTCAGTGGTCTTCTTTCTATTAATAGCTGTGTTAGAGGTTTTCTTTTAACTATTTAGTGTTTAAAATGTTGACTTGAAATGAAAAAATAATATTCAAAAATTAAAAAATATAAATATTCAGTATTTTGTTGTTTGATTTATTAGTTTTTTGTTTTTTTTTTTTGCTAAACATCTGTTTTTTTTCTGACCATTTTCATGTATTTACTCAGGTTGCGAACATGTTTTTATCCTCCAGTTTTCTGTCACCACTCAGTAATTTAACTGTGGTCTTTCTTTCTGTGGCTGTTGATGTTTTAAGGCAAACTGGAAGCATGTTGTGTCATTGTGTAGGCCTGCTATAGCTGGTCAGCGGTTCGTAAAGTCATGCGGAGGCTTGTGAGAGGAGAAACTATCAAAGGCAGCACTTGCTTTAAATGACCTTCATCTCATTAATGTGGGGCTGTTTTGCAGGCTTCAAAATTTATGGAGGGCCCCATCTCCGGAAATTCTGCATGCTTGCATGACTCTGCTGAAGAACTGAGTATTTTGAAGAATTTTTTAGGTTTTTAGATCTTAACCCCACAATAATTCAAACAGACATGTGTTTGTGTCAGTTTGGAGCCAAAATAATGGCATGCTACTCTGCCATGACACTTCCTTCAAGATCAACTTTAAATATCCAACTGCTTAAACAACAAAGATGGGTAACAATAACAATTTTCTTATGATTTAAATGCCTAACTAATTAGATTTAAAATATATAAATATACAAGAGAGGAAGGAAAAACAAGTAAAAGGATTCATTTTGTTACTTTTTGTTCATCTCTGCTGTTAAGATTTATTTGACTATAATTTGCTGCGGTATAGAGGAAAGAAAAGAAATCCTTCAGTAAAAGTACCAAAACCACAATTTCCACATTCATAAACTGACTTCAGTGGAAGTACAAATGTTTTTTCAGCAAAATATAGAGTAAAAATAAAGTTAAAATACTTGTTAAGCAGAATGGTCCCCTGCAGACTACATACTGTTATTTTAAATAGGCCTATTATGCATTATTATTATTATATAATATTATCGATATATTAATGTGTAAGCAGCTACATGTTGTAGGTGCAGAAGCTTCAGCTAATTTAAACTGTTTTCAGTACAGCTGGGTAGTTAATTCTGTAAAACATCATCCAAAATGTCAATAGACAAAATAATGCAAATGAATATATCTAGTAGGAAGTGCAATATTTCTCTCTAAACTGTGGTGTATAAACTAACACAAAACATGAGTACACAAACATCTACTACTTGGCAGTTTTTTTTTCTCTTTGGACAAGGTGAATTTGTTGATCAAACATTAGATTTTGTCACATAATCCCTTTTTAAAAGCTCAAGTTCTTCTTTGAAATCTCTTGTCGCCGCTCATCCTGCTGATTACTTTGATTTCCTGAGATCAATTCATCCATAACAAGATACCATTCTGAGTCTAATCCAGATTCTAATCCAGTATCATTAGCAGTGTATACTGTATGTTAGTCTGTGCGGGATGAGAATTGTTGTATTAATAGTCTTCTGGGGGGGAATCCTTCACATCATTACTGCCACTATAATGGGCCACTGTGGCGCTGCAAGCTGTTGAGGTCAAAACCACGGCCCAAAATGCAATAGTGTATTTGAGGTCAGCAAGGTCCAGACATTTTAGGTCGGCCTTAACAGAGGCAGTCAACCAGAACGCCCCTTTCTGCCACATCGAGCGCAGAGCTATTGATGAATCAGCCTGACTTGAGGCTCATCTGAAGCCCCTCGTGCGCTCTTCTTTTTTTTTTATCATGCTTTTTATTTCACTCTGCTTTTCTCCATCCTTCCTATTCAAAAATGCTTAAATTACTGCCCATCAGATGAGATTTTAAACATGCTGTTTCCATGGCAGCTCATGTCAGATAGGTCACCGCTGGGCCCTGCATGAAAACAGACCTCCAAGCTCCCGCTGTCACTTATCGGAGCACTTCTTAATCTTCATTTCATACCTGCTCAGAAACTCCAAAAAGAACACTCCAGATTACAACCATCGAAACTGACACATACTTCTCCTGCTTAATCCCTATTAGGCCTCACCTCACTGCACCCAGAGCCCTGCTCATTGGGATAAACCAAAAGGCATTCTGGGAGCTGTTTGGTTTATTGCAAAAGCCTCCACAGCCTGGTAACAAAAATAACCTCCGTTTTTTTTTTCCTCCACTTTTGTTAGTTTGGATTTTATCTTTCAAAGCTTCCAAACAAAGCACATTTAAGTCTGGCCTGGAATAAACTATTAATGCCTGTTTGTTTAACCCTTGAACGGCAAATTAACCCCTGTTAGAGTCAGCTTCTCAGTTCAGGACAAAGGAGGGGAAAAAGCTGGATATTACAAACAGTGTGTGACCTAATGCCATACATCCACACTCCTGAAAAACCAAGAAAACTACTTCAACAAGATTCAAAAAGGACAAAATTAATGTGGCTATTTATTTTATCCTCAAAAGTTTAAAAGCACCTGTTGGAAAAAAATATATATAAGTCCACATTGCTTCTTTGGCTTCCAACAATCATCAGCTCTCATTCCCCTGCATTCACATTAAAGCCATCATGGTTAATCACATGAGATAAGTGCAGCTGCTAGCAGGTACAATATACCTACACAGGAAACATGTTGTATTCCTCAGGGGTTCTTCTGATGGATTACAGGCCCACCATAAATACCAAGGCTTATGGGACATCAGATCAATGAGAAAACATAAGCTTCCCTGTAATACCACTAATGTCTTGAGCTGTGCCAGGAACTAGGGAGTGGGGAGGATGGGAGGGGGTTCAAATGTAAACATAGCACTTGGTTTTTGAGGTGATTTCAGGTAGATTTTAACTGACAAACGCACAAACTTTTAAAGGTATTTTGAAATTTCCTGAGAGCCTAAATATAGACCTTTTTTTTTCTCCCGTTATGCCAGATGTCATCCTGAGCGCACTCCATTTGAACCCAGGACTTTCCAGGTTCAGATCTATTTTCTTTCAAACTTCAGTACTTGTGAAAAGGAAAGAGAGGCAACGAGCTAAAGACCTTTCACATATGAAGAAATCGCGTGAGAAAGAAGCGGAGTACTCTCAAGGTAGCGGACTGTGTGGAGAGTGCACTGCCCCCCGAGGTCAAAGCACTTCTGCCATATTAGCTTATACACAGGGTCCATATTTTTCAATAAATCATGCCCCTGAAGGATAGCTGAGAGTACACAGGCTATTAGAGCTGCAGTCAGCCCTGCCTGTGGATTTTCTCCTCCTCCCATTGCTGAATTACACTTAATAAGGAAAGTACAGCCATGTGAGTTTCTTCGTTTGGTCATCTAGAAATGCAGTTTAATGTTATTCACTTCTACTATTGGTTAGTAGTATTTCCCCTAAGTGTTAAATGTGTGAATGTCATGAAAATGTACGTCTCTGCACCTCTGATATTGAAAGATGCTTGAAGAGAGAATGTTACTATTACTGTTAAAATAAGAAAACATCCAAATGTTTCAGTTTGTTTTCTGTTGATCAACTAATTGATTAATTGACTAGTAGTTGCAGTTTCTTTTTTTACACAATTGATAGTGTTAAGTGACTGAACCAAGGAAAGACAGTAANCTTTTTTTTTTACACAATTGATAGTGTTAAGTGACTGAACCAAGGAAAGACAGTAAAAAAAATCAGTGAAAACGTTTCTAAATTGACTGTGAGAACACACAAAATGTAAATAATTAGCAAGCATATGACTACTAATAGTAATAGTAATTAATTCAATGCATCATTCTAAAAATAAATAACAATAATAAACCATGGCATAAGTACAAAAAATCTTTCCCTTCTCCTTTATACTCCTATTATTATTACTCCTATTATTAATACTAGTGATAATAATAATAATAACAGTAATGTTTAGGCCTAAAACACACACGCGCACATACATGACTAGATGCTCACTGTTATCTTCCCTCAACACTGTGACAGAAACGTTATGTGATGTCCACTTTCTCTTTCATTAAAATCGGGCTCCATCTACGTCCTGGAGTCAGGCGACCATCTGATATGATTAAACATACATGTAAAGGGGCAGGGCAAGAAAACCAGGAGCGGCATGAAAGATGAAAGAGTCCACTTTAATGTTTGCCTTCGGGACAGATTTCCACAGAAATGCTTGTTTTCACTCTTCTTGTCACGCAAAGTCCTCAAGTCCTCACTGCTGCGCTCAACCTGCAGCTCAGTCTATTTCACGAAGTT
The DNA here is from genome assembly GCA_024605115.1 of Rastrelliger brachysoma. Lineage (NCBI taxonomy): Eukaryota > Metazoa > Chordata > Actinopteri > Scombriformes > Scombridae > Rastrelliger > Rastrelliger brachysoma. The sequence goes on along the minus strand of JANJYP010133717.1, from coordinate 499 downwards.
TTACATAATGTTAGACACCCTGAACTTTACATGTTTAAATACATATCTGTAACACACTCGCAGTCATCTGAGGGCCCCATACCACACCAACACACCGACGTGAGTTTTTACTGTTTACACCAAGTGTTCAGGCCCAAACAGGATAACAAACGATACAAATGGGATGCTTTGGATTCCGTTTACATTTTAAAGTTAATACCCGAGTTTAAAAGCAGAGTTGTCGAGTTTATTCAAATGTGTGATTTAAAAACGCCTGTTTGCAATAAGCCTTTATTCCTCTGATTGTGCCGATAAGACAATATCAAAGGTAGTTAACATTAAATCGACTTTTTGATTTGGAAACCCGTTAATATAAGGAAAGTCGTTATATACATACATACAATACATTTATTTGAAATCTTTGATTTGACATCAATTTACTAAATAGCCGAATTAGGGTTCTACTTCCTATGCGTAATTATCATGTGTGCGTTTATCTTGATTCTCGTTTCGTCTTTTT
>JANJYP010133696.1:0-13810 GCA_024605115.1 Rastrelliger brachysoma | reverse complement strand
ATAAAATGCATATACTGTGACAAAAGCTACCTTGTGTGCCACATTCTTCACATGCCCTGAATCCCACAATATCCACAATATGCAGAGCACTATCAGTTTCTTGGTGAGCATGGTATATGAATACTAATAAATGGCAGTAGGATATGAACTGCTGACTCGCAAAAATTTCAACTTAATAAGTTAATAACCGGTGTCTTTAACATAACATGGATGTTAAAAGAGAACCATAATGATCTTAGCCCTCTAAAGTCTGAGCTTTTACTCAAAGGCTGTATCGGCCCACCCACTGTCACCTTCTTCATCTCACTCAAGTCAAGTGAATTTTTAAGGAATCATCAAAGAAGATGGCACTATCAAGACCCTTACTCTGTGCCAAGATATCATTTAAATGGGCATGGATGCATCCCGCTGTTTTGCACAGATGGGTAAGAAAATTGATCAAGATAAGAGAAAAATGTTACCTTCATAGTCATGAGAGAGTTCCCAATATCGTCAGTGACATTAACAAAGTAGAAATCAAATGTCTTTAAGAAACCAGTCACATCAATCTGAAGGTTGAATCCAAGCCCCACTTTCTTTTTTATTTAAACCACTATGTTAAGAACAACCAGTTTTATTTGTTTGATTGAGTCAAAATGCTTGAACTTTTTCTCACATTGACTATTCATTATTTTTGTTTGACAAATCCATTACTTCACTTGTGCTTCGTTGCACCTTTTTACCCACTGATGTCTAAATGAAAAACGAGAGGATCAGTTCATTTATTACTGTTCATCCTGAGAGGGATATGAGTGTCTGACCCAACGACTATATATAAAAATGAATGGAGCAAGGTATGTCGTCACCCACTGGTTTGCGTTGGAGCCAGTTTGAAGCCCATAGTGACTGTTTATGGACGACGTCATCTGTTCTATTTAAAGTCAGGACCTTTCAAGTAAGGAGTGCAGTGCTGCCTTTCAGTCAAATGCTAGCATGCTTAGAAAAAGCAGGACATGTTTGGGCTATCATTTTCTACTTAAATCAAGTCATACTAATGAGGCAGATGTCATAATCAAGCATAACATGACACTTACCGACAATGGTCTAATTCTTTCATCAATTCTACTAGACTGATTGATTCCTTTATTTAATTGTCCTCAATCTTTTAGTTGCTAAACTCATATGGGCTTGCAAGGCAATAACCAATGCCAACCAGGATGGCTACATAACAAATCATATTATACAGTTCCACACATACTGCACACAAGATGAACACAACAAAACATTTAGTTTACATGGCAGAAATGTCCTGTTGAGATGAATACAGAGTTCTCTGTCTTAGGTGCCAAGCCTCTCCTATAAATCTTGCCAAACTAAAAATCTCCATCTTTAAGAGCCAATTCAATATATCAACGTGGGACAACAATAATGATTCAGTTCAATTGGATCTTTTCAAATAAACAATTCCTCAAGTCACTGTACAAAGGGCAATCTCAATTTCCAGCAGTAAAGTACCAGTTCTTATCTGAACGCACAAAAACATCAGCCTTCTCTGTAAATTCAACTTTATAGTAATCATCTTTGATTTGATTGAATAGTTTCTAAGCTTTGGGTTAATAAAAATGACAATCTTCTGCTGCTGCTGCTGCTTATAAGTCTTTAATAATCCTTGTATGACTATTTTTATATTACACTGGAATTATTCATGTAAATATAATTCAGGTCAGAAAGAGAGAATAATGCAGTGACCAAGGATAATAATATGCTCAGTCCCAGTTCAGCTGCAACTGAATAAGGCGGTTCCACAACCTCACCATTTCATCTCTTTGCTCTATGGTTGTCATCTCATGTCCCCTTCAATAACTCCTTTAGCAGTAAATTTATACACCCCAGGAAAACACCTCATGGCTCAATTTTGAATGGCATTACTGTCAGTCCGACTAAAGCCTCTCATGCAGCATGAAGTGAAAGTGAGTTGACCATTCAGTCATCAAGTTTAGTGAAAGTTGAAAACTTAGGTCAGTACACCATTTTATTCATTAGTTTTATCTACTAAAATAAATAAAAAATCCAAAATAACCACCAGCGCACTTATCAGAGGACCTGACTTTAGAGACTGAGACCAGGATTACAGAGAAGCCAGTAACTTTTTGGAGCCAGCATCAAGTGGTTATCAGTTGAATTGCACTTTAAGGTACTTCCACTTTTGGCTTCAACCTCTATTCTGTGATAAGTGCAACTTGGTCTGAATTCAATTTCATTTCAGTCCACCCGCTAGTTGTCAAGATGTTTCACTCAAAACTGAAAATGTCATCTTCATGGTGGCCCAGTGGAAAAATTAGGTAATCACCAAAGTCATCAAGATACATTATCTGGGAAACATGAAGGTCTGTACATACTTAGTTATATACCCAGTCATCCAGTACATGTTGAGATATTTCACTGAATAAGTAAAAACATCACCATACAGTAAAAACGATTATCTTCATCAGTTGCCATGCTTTGGAAATGAATGGCTGTAGAAAATGTCATGGTAATACATCCTGTTGTTGAGATATTTCATTCTTGACCATGCAACATTTTCATCCTTAGAGCGAGGCCACTCGTATGGGAGACATAAAACTCTAAATACTCTTAGTCAATTCATGAAGACAAAGCTGAGCCATGTATTGTGAAGGCTCCCTTCTTTAATTACCATCATTATTAATTATTTCTGATTATGTCCTGCTGTGACCATTAAACCGTTTAATCAAAATGTGCCTGTGTAAATTTACTGAATGAATTACTCCAGGGTGACACTCTGCAAGCTAATCTGACATGGTTGTTTGGCAGTGTGAACTGCCATTTGATTCTGTTGTATTATTTGGCCTTGATAAGATGTTAATGAAGTCTATTGTCATCTGATTCCAAGATCAGGCTGCTTTAATCTACTTTCATTTGATCACTAAGACAATCTGAATGACTTCGGGCAGCAGCTGAATCAATGATCTGAATCAATGACACCTATTTAAAATTACTTATCAAATTAAATTATGAATGGATACATAGCATACTTTAGTTATTAGGGTTGGTATTCATCTATGTGTAAACATTCAAATGTCTTGAGCAAAGGATAAGAAAGCAAAGCTGTAGAGACGGAAATGTGCTCACAATATCCAGTATTCATTACTGAAATACTTGCTTGTTTACTTCTTCAATCAGTAATGCAGACAGTTTTGTTCTCTGACCTTTAGCAAAGTACTCTCTCTTCTTTACAGAGTTGCAGGCTGTCTCATATTTATAAGCTGAGCACCAAATGGCAGATTTAAAGGTGCCCGAGCCTCTGTGTAAAATTCAATTAATCTAAATATGAAACTAGAAGAGTGCACTCAGTAGAGTGCAGATCTCCGCCAGGGGTGTTCAGTCAAGATGGCAGCAATGATAACAGAAACAGAGATTTATTCATGTGGCATCATGCCTAACCCTAGTGGATTGTTACATATTGGGAATGGAATTATTAAGCAGATACTCCAGTCAACTTTTCTACGGATGTCACTTTTTGAGACAGTTTTTTAATTGTGTTATAAAATAGGTTTTCCAAAAATTATGAATCACTACATCCATGAGAGGTCCTTGAATATACAAACATAAACATGCACAAAAAGTCAGATCAGAAAGAATCAGAAATAACCAAATGCGTGATCCCCTGCAGGCTTACACCTGGCAGAAATAATCACCTCATACCTCCCTGTGTCACATGCAGGTGCACATGCTCTATCTTTTCTGTTCTGTCCTTCATTTTTCCTTCTTCTCACACTGTCACTGTCATTTAGAAAATAGATTGGAATATAGGGAAAATTAATGTGATGTAGCATGTGATGTAGCACTTTTTTATTTTTGTAGTAACCAAGAAGGAAAACATGATCAGTCACTGCTCTGTATATAATAGACACTCACTAGTTTACTCATCAGCGAGTGATATATTGAGAGTTTGGACACATCATAATATATACTGGCAACTGTGGAGTTGTAGAAGAGTCATTTTTGCATTGTGGATTTTTTAAATGAATGTAAATGCTATGGATACTGCTTTTTTGTTCCATATATCAAATGGACCAAGAGCTTAGAGTAGTAATGCACTACAGAGTAAATAGAGAGCGATTTGAAATACAAAATGACGTGATGCATCAATATTGCTCTGTTTAATGGATATAGGAGGTTTATAAGCCCACTTCCTCTGATTTTTACCAAAGATCTGTTTGTTTTACTGGAAACACAGCCCATAAATATCTTACAGTAATGCATCACAAAATGCACTTAGATTTAGAATGAATGTTTATATGGCTAATTGAGAAAAATGGTGAGCATACTAATATTGTCCTGTGTGTTTCTATGAGCAAAACATCAGTCCATTATCACACAAGGTTAACTGATATGAAGCACGCCATCAACATAACAATTTGCTCTGTCACTTGATTTCATACACAATGGAATACCAGTTACTACCTGATGGGGCAGCAGATTGAATTTGACATGCACACATAAAACCGTTTTTTTCTACATTTTGGGGCACATGAAGTTTGAAGTATTTAGTAAACTGACAGTAGGGAGAGTAGACAGGAAATAAAGGAAAGAGTCATGGGCGTGACGTGCCATAAAGTTCCAGTGCTGGTATCCAATTGTTGTCAATGTAGTTACGTGGAATGCATTTTAGGGTAATAGGGTACACCAAAACTGTGTACGTATTTTTGTGCACATTTTTAGAGAGAGCCACTGGTCCATCAAGAACTCATATAAAGTTAAGATGAAATGAAATAGGCCATTTTAAACCCTCTAGATCTCATCCTATATAGTACACCTACAACAAACAAAATCTGTCTCTTTATCTTCCTATATCAAAATCCACTCATTTTTTCTTCTTGTAAAGTCAAAGTATGATGTGTTTATACATACTGTAAGCTTGAACCAACCAATTCCAATCAACAACATCATGGAGTAGCAGCACAAAGCCACACAAAGATTCATTATGACATGTCCGTATTTCAGTGTTCAAATCAAATGGTTAGATAATGTAATCTGGACTTTTAACTGTGGTGTTCAGACAACACGTTATGAGACAGAAAAAAAAATAGAAAACATACACCATCAATAGTGTGTAGTTGCAAATGTGAGCTAGATGTGGTCTGTGTTGCTGTCCCTTTAGGACCAGAAATATCTTTTTTTTAAAAAGAATGCAATTATTTAGTATCGATAAAGCATTGCTTCTGGTTAAGTATCTTAAGATGAATCTTACCAGTAATATTATTTACTTTTGCGCAACCAATCACGTAGTAAAAGGCAATGTCAGATGTTTCAAATGAAAATGGAGTCAGTATCTTTGCAATTTTGAAAAAAGGTATTAAAAGCTAAATAAAGAATGCTTGATAGAAATATGATTTTCTGCTTTTCAATGAATACAACAACATCATAGTCATCTACTGTATGGTTACTGTAGAGTTTTAGCTACAGTAAATGTCAAACAGTTTCTGATTCACAGTCACTGTATTTCATTCTATACAGAAAATAATCAGCCACATTGATCATTGTGTAATGAAAACATTAAAAGTATACTGTGAAGCATCAACAGTAACCGTTTTTCAATGACTTTTCAATGACCTCCATGTATGGTACATTTTGTATTGATTTATGTTCAGATTTGTATTGACAGTGTGTGTAGTAGGACTCAGGAGTATTCTGTATCTTTAGAGGTGTGATATAATTGTAGCACTTGGTATGTATAGGAGGTCGACCTTTTTACTTTTTTTTCACTGTTGAGGTAAGAATTGTACTTTGAGTTCCCCTTTATATATTACTTCAATATCTACATCATGATACACTGCTGTAAAAAGTGCAAACACATCTCCTGCTGTAACAACATGTGAGATCCAGGTAGATCATGTATGCATGAGCTCATGAGTACATATGCACACACACACACACACACACACACGCACACATGCACACACACATGCACACAAAAAACAAGGTGGAACTAGGAGAACTGGTGGCAGATGTACTGTATCTTCTCCCAAAAGCCCAACTGTTTAGCCTTCTGTTTTTATGACTTTCACTGCTTGCAACTTGCCCTCCCTCTTGCACGCACACACAAACCCACACACAAACATGCTTGAGGCAGCGTGCGGTATTTTATGTTTTAACTTGTGTTTTATGCCTGCTTTTTTCTCTCCCGTATGTTTTATTTGTTGTTGATCTTTGATTCATTTATTTATTTATTTATGTGTGTGCCTGTGAAGTACTCTGTGACTGGTGTGTGTGAAAGGTTGCAATATGAATAAACTTTACTTACAAGACACACACAAGCACAGAGACACACACACGCTGCCTTTACTGTATATCTTTTTCCTTTATAGTTCTTTCACTCTCTCCTTTCTGCTGCTCAATCACATTACTGCTTTCAGAGACCATCTATCAAAAATGCCCCACCTATAGCAACCATCAACCACCAGAGCACTACTACACAACTAAAAAGTTTTATACACCCTGCTGCCCCTGTGTAGTATACTATAAGGTCTTTAGTTTTTGTTGATAGCTTTTGGAAAACTTTTAGCGACAAAAAAACTTTTAGTAATGACTACCTCGAGGGAATTTTAGCTCAGCATTTTAGGGTGCATAACTTTCAGTTCAATCTGGAAATGATGATAATAAGTATTAACCATTTATTGTAGCAAAATTGTGCATTTAAATTCAAATGTGGCTCAGCTCCTGTCATGATTCAGAGCCAGAACCAGAGCTGTGACTCATCATGAACACATAACATTTGCTACCCACACTCATGGCCCCAGGACGACCCCAACTAATTGAAACTTTATGCTAGTGCCAAAAATACTAGATCCAAGAAGGGCAAAATCTTGATCTCTTTTTTTTTAGTATGTGACAACCATTTCAGTCATAGTAGAAAAGAATAATGGAACTTAACACACACAGCAACTGTGTGACAATTGAGTTTCTCTAAAAATATAAGTCTGATCTCATTTTTGATATTATTTCATAGCTGATAAAAACTTAAATGGATAAGCTTTGTTGTTTGAACTTTCTTTTTACGCATATACAAGGTGATGGTGTGTCAGATGGTGAGGTAGTAAAGGTAGTTGTTATAGGATAACACTAGTATTATCCATCATTAGATGTTTCATTGTCACATTCTCTATGCTAGCAACCATAAAAGTTTTAAGTCTTCTCTCAAAAAACCTAAATCAGTTAACTTCTTTTGAATCGTGAATCTCTTCCACTGGTTTAGACGTTTGCTGCCAAACATCTGTCATCATTTGATTTGATGGTGTTGTCTCACTCATAAATACTGAGCAGCGTTGAAAAATTAAGTCTCTGCCAAATGCCATAAACAAAAATGAGATATAAACGTATTTGTGACTCGATATCCTATTAATTTTTTTGCTCTAGAGCTGATGTTTGCAGAAGTATCATATTAATCACATAAAACAGAGTGTGCGGACTGATGCACTCGTCTTTCAAACAGCATATAGCATTAAGGGCAGTATATCTCCAGAGATGTGCTTTAACAAGGGGAGAACTCTGAACTATGGCTTCAGTCACCTCTTAAGACAAAGGCCACAAAAACAGAGCAAGAAAAAGAGAATAATGAGACATTATAGTAGAGACGGAAGTACAATAAATAGGATGTTTTCCACCTCAGGGATTTATTTGTCTTCTTTTATAGTTGAACATATCAGTTTGCTTATGGAATGAGGCAAAATCCAACTGTGTGCTTTTATGTTGTTCACAGAAGGCTGCGCATAGCTTCAGGGCTAACACATGGCAACATTACAGAACATCAGTCACACAGTCACAGAGCTGTGGTAGTTAGACTCAGCATGAACACTCGCTGAGATTTAACAAGAAGGAATGCAAATTACTACAGGCACAGGCTGCGGGAAGAATATTGTCTTGTTGTCCCTTATTAGTCAACTGTAAATATGTAAATATTCACTCACGCACACACACATACACACTCAATCTGCTTGTACTCCCAAAGTCGTAAAAAACTCTGCAGGGGTAAAGAGGTACATCATCAATTTTTATTTATCCTGACTTTTATTACCAGGCAGGGTCCTATTGCACATCCCATAATGTAACTTGATAGCATCTTTCATTAGAAACTTGTTGTCTGATTAATACCTTCAGTATGTTTTTCAAACAGAAAATAGGCATGATGACATCATTTGTGTCATTTTCTCTGACTTGACAAAGCTCATGCAAAGCCAAGGANGTTTTTCAAACAGAAAATAGGCATGATGACATCATTTGTGTCGTTTTCTCTGACTTGACAAAGCTCATGCAAAGCCAAGGAAGATAGATTATTGTGTAACTTCTTTGACAGGTTGAGTAGATCTGATAATGACAAGTAATCTGAAATCATACATAAAATCGTTGACCTGCTCCTTTATACCATCAAACCATAAACTCTGATATAAAAATAAAAAAAGTAGGTGTATTTCGCAGATATGACTGTACCCTGGAGGATATCCCTCATCCAGCACACATTAGGTCAACCTGTCCTCTCTTTGAGTCGCGTTACTCACTGCTGGGCTTTTTTTTTCATTTTCTTGTCCTTTATTTCACTTTGCTCTTGTTGTTTCTCTCTCTCTCTCTCTCTGGGTCTCTGTCTCTTTCAAACATTATGCTCAGTGATGGCTCTGCTGCTTATGAATTAAAGATAACAGATTCCTCCTCACTCCAACTATAGTCCACTCACCCTTCGACATCTCCCACAAATTCCTTTATACACCTTCAGTAAAAAAAAATGCAGCTCTCTCTACATCTCAGCCTCCGAAGTATAATTTCCCCTACCAGCATCAACTGAAATTGCATCTAATGTTCAACTGGATGACATCTATAAGAAATAAATTGGAAAATTGAATGGTGTGAGCATTTGAAAGAGATTTTTTTTTTTTTTGCACCGCATAGTAGAACAGATGAATCAGGTAGATGAATACTTTGAGCTCAACATTTAATTTAAGTGATATGATAAGTTTCTCAATAGGATCTATGTTCAGACTGAAGCTTGTCTGCTCTATGAAAATGGATTGGATTCCTTCCAAACAAACATTACCGCTCTCTCTCTTTCCTTCTCTTTCAACTCTGCTCTCTCACACACTCTCTCTCTCAGTCTTTCTCTCACTTTCTGTTATCTAGACATTTATCTTATTTTATGTTGTGTAAGATTACAGCTCAACAGCATTTTATGATTAATGTATAGAAAAATAAAGAAAAATGACTTTCAGAAGTGACTTTCAAATGAAATGCTGCTCACGCTTAGTACCTTCAAGTGTCATGTAGATAGCATATGCGGCATATTTTGTGTGGTATAAAGCTTGCTCTTTCATATTTTTTCCCCCCAATTCAAAGCCCACCTCAGATCCCACGGTCTTTAGTTGTCGGTAACAGACTCCCCAGAGGAACACCTCACAGCTTCAAACCTTTGTTTATCTGGCACCGGGCTGCTCACCGGAACCCGGAGGCTTTCGTTCTGTATTCTCTTTTTGAATTCCAAGGGGCAGGTGTACAGTACAGCTGTATTCATTCACATGTATTACTTTGGTAAATAGAGAAGCATGCCTCTGCATATGAGAACCACACTTTATCATAATACCTTTTACTGTCAGAAAAATGTAAAAAGGAAAGGTATGTGCAAGCGGCACCATGCTGTGACGGGATCACGATGATACAGAAAAGACTGCGACATGCATATTTTCCCACATNGGAAAGGTATGTGCAAGCGGCACCATGCTGTGACGGGATCACTATGATACAGAAAAGACTGCGACATGCATATTTTCCCACAGGCCTGGTCATTTTTCTGACAAAACATCCTTTCAAATTCCAGAGATGATGCTTGGTATAATTTCTGTCACTGCATTTCATATAAAAAACAATATTTTGGTATTCTACAGAGCACCAGTGTCATTATAAAACAGCTCACAGGTGCCTCAAGCACTTGAAACCACGCATAAGAAACACTTGTTCAATTATTCATCCATTATTATCATTGTATTCATACATACTTGCCCTTTTTTACCTAATTTATATTATTTCTAGTGGCACTTTTAAGTAGTTTATGAAAGTAAACATTTGGCCAACTACAATACTGTAGCAAAATATACTGTGCTATTATTCAACATGTTACCTCTGGCTACAAGTAATTATGAATTATTCAGACATGCAAAATAGTTTCAGGTAAATCTCCAACTGCCAATATTTAACTGAAAATCATGTTGTGATTCATCTTCCCTTCTACCCTCAAGAGTTGAGTGTGGTAAATCCTTGAATTTACTAAAGAACATTTACAGCAATTAAGCATCTAATGAATGATGAAGTTGATGCCCGTGGCAGTTTGAGCACAGAAATCTAAACAAATCTCCAAGATGCAAAGCTCAAAGTATAAGTCTATTTGGGAGACACAGTATAAGAACTGTCTGATCTAATACAATCCTTTATAGTATGAGGTGTTTTGTCATTTTGTCAAGGTGTTGGGGGAACTGGGGAGGTATAATATCTTCTCAACCACTGATGGAGAGAGGCGAGGTTGGAGCAGAGTGAGAAGTGTAAATGAACACTGTCTCATCGTAGAACTACATTAAACCTCCGATGTACCATACAGCAGTTTTAATATCTGCAGGTAACATCCTACAGCCCCAAAGCTACTGAGACTACATGGTACAGTTGATTATAAAATTAGTGAAAAAAGACAATTAATGACTTATTTAGTCTTTTTTTAAATTCTGCTTTTGTTTGCCTGCATTGTAAACTTATCCACCGGTTACTCCTCTTTATTTATGACAAAGTAACTTTTTGGGAGTGTTTGCTGACCCCTGATTACAGTAACCACACATGTCACACCAGATCAATAAGAATTGAATTGAATCTTAAGGCTAATAACAACTTTAAGTTGGCTTACACAAACATAGTTTTTTACATCACATAGTTACTGGTTTTGCTTCAATACATATTCACCGTGTGTGTATCTGCATGAAAAACTAAATACGATATGGTTCACTAAGTGTAATTTTAGAGTCTGTAATCTCCACAGCATGAACACAATGGTCAACAGACAGGAACCCTGCCTTAACTACATCTGTGCTTGTTTGAGTTCAACACAAGCAAGTAGGGTCAGTGAGGTAATGAGAAAGCAGGTTTTCAGTGTTCAGTCAACAGAGTCAGCCCCAGGCCACAGCTGGCCTTTGAGAAATAGATTTCTACAGACAAAGATGCTCTTTTGGGAGAATGATCATGCTGTGTTTGTCTGCTTTGTTTGCTGTATCATCTCTGAACAGAGCAGACCTCTACACACGGTAGTCAAGACATTTGACTCTGGTCTATGGGCATCTCAGGCCCTCTGTTATGAGCAAAGTACACCCACAGCTAAGCCTGCTTTTCCTCTTTTGCCATTCAAGTTTAATTTATTCATTTGAAACATGTTAAAATGAAAAAAATAGTTAGAAAACAAAAGCTTCAAACTTTCAATGAACAACAAAAAATAACTTTTTCCATAGTCTTATCAAACGAATCAAAGCCAAAAACAATCAAAGAAACACAAGAGAATAAAGGCTACTAGCATAGAAAATATTACAACAAAAAACAACACAAGTCAAATAGACAGACCGTACTAAATCATATTATTCCGATCCAACTTGTTGTTTGTCTTTTCTGTATCTCTTCAACATTATTATTAAATATTTGTTTAAACTTTCTTATTGTTCTACAAGTTTATTTTTGATTTCTTCACTACAGTTATTCCATAAATCAACTCCCTTTGTTGTGATGCAGTGAAGTTTTTTATTAATTTTATTTTGATAACAAATATTCCTCTGAGATCATTTTTTCTTTCCCTCATTTGAAACAACTTTTGGATGATGTTTGATGAATGTTGATTATACTGAATGTTGTATATTATAATCTATACAGGGTTTTTAATAGTTTAGTCTTGTCATGCTTAAAGTTTAATGCGTTTAGTTTGATGGGTCTCTACTGGAGATGGAAGATGTGGTCTTTGTTTTGTATATTTTTTTCCACACAGTAGGTAATGTACAGGAATATGAAGAAATAGTGCAATGTATATAGTGATGATTGATTACACTCATTAACCAAACTCAACATCTGCTAAATGCTGTCAAAAAGTCCAAATAGTGGTAACACTCACATCACAGCCGCATAATGCATTTCACTTTTGTACAACTGAATTGAATGAAATGAATAGACATCACACATTAATGTATGATATAATGCTGTAAATAGAGGCTTTGACATAAAGCTGTCAACAGTCTGAAAACTGTATCTTTTTTATCTTATTTTTCCAGATAAGCCAAAAGGTGATTTTTTTACAATTTCACACTTTGCTCTCATGCACTAATGTTCCATTGTCGCAAACAACTGTCCTATAAATCTCCTCATATTCACCTTCACACCTTTCTCCCTCTCAAGCTTTGCTATAAATATTTGTTTCAGTGGAATTTAAAAAAAATCTGCACACCTGCATAGACTCAAGGACCCTGTCAGAGCACAAATTATTGGTATTTTTTTCCCTCTCCTACACTCAAAATGATGGCCTGACTGCAGAAAAGGCTATTTAGCCTCCCCCTTCGTCTTTTTCCCCTGATTCCACTGTCATCCGTCTCCTCGCAGCTGATCTATATTGTCCCTCTTTTCTCTCCTCTTTGTACACAAAGCAATACCCTCGGGGAATAAATCTGTAAGTGAAGGTTTGCTTTGAAAATTAACGTCTCTTATTGAATCAAATGAAGCATGGACTCCAAAAAGGAGGTAGGAGAAGGTCAGCAGCCTGAGNCACACACACACACACACACACACACACACACACACACACACACACACACACACACACATACTTCAACAAAACAGCAGATGTTTCAATCAGAGGAATTTCCCCCATGACCCACAGTATACCTGGTAGGACGTCTGTATGCATATGCATACAAACAATAATAATATCAATCAAAATATGCACTGATCACGTTTCCACAGGGATTGGATGTATTAAAATGATAAGTAGTCTTGTAGTCTTTTTAACACATAAGATCAGGATGTGTTGTAGCTGAGTGCACATGCAACTATTTTCTCTGTGTGAGTCTTGAAGAAGTTGTTATAAAGCATTTCAACAATTAAACAATTCATTCTTCTCTCTCTTTACGCTCCATTATTGACATAAATTGTAAATCCTATAGAGAGAGTTGATTGGTTTTGGCTAGATTTTTTTTTGCATGTATAGTTGCTCACTGTCTTCCTTAGTTGGGCATAGCATATTTCTTTACTTGTTTCATGAATGACAGAAATAAAATAGCTCTTAAGTACAACACATTTAGAATAATTATTATTTAGTGGCAAACATGTCTACAAGAGTGCTACACTGCACATTCTGATCCTTGAAATTGTCCTCTTCAACTGTAACATAATGACCGTGATATCAGTGAATACCCATAATGTGTTTTGTGCTCAGCGAGTAAGACAATCGGTAGACAAAGTACATTTCCCCCATCACACAAACATTAAGAGAAGGAGACATGAATAGAACCAGGAGGTACTTTGACATTTAAATAGCACGGTGTAACATAAAGCCAGGTTGACCCGGTAGATGTTCGCCATTCACATCCATTTCACTTCAAATGTTGCTTATTTATTTTAACTAAAAACTTTACCCTGACCTTCACTAAAACATTTTATCTTCATTATAGAAGTTCTTCTTACTTAAACTTGTGATTTTTATAACTTGTGATTACTTTAATGTAATATACAAAACTAGCAAAAGTTTTCTAATCCATCT
>JANJYP010133691.1:0-22754 GCA_024605115.1 Rastrelliger brachysoma | reverse complement strand
TTCCTCAGCAAAGGCAACAGGGTCCGGTCATTGCACCTTGGTAGCATTCTGAGTTCTGCCCATCATGGTGTTGAGATTCTTCCAGGCATCCCTCACATCTCCACTGGTGAACTCAATTTTGGCTTTATATTTGAGCTTGGCAAGTCTGGTCTTCTGCTTCAGCTCCCTTCTGAGGTCTTTGACATGATGTTTGGCTCCCTGAATAAAATCTATTTTTTTCATATTCAGACTGCTTGAGTTCCTTGGTTATCCATGGCTTGTTGTTGGCATAAAACTTGATTTGTTTGTTTGGGATAACACTATCAGCACAGAATGATAGGTAGGAGCATATAGATTCATTTAGCATGTTTAGATCCCCATTGCATGTTTTGAAGAATATTTCCCAGTCCGTAAGCTCAAAACCCACATTGAAAAGAGACTCTTAGGTGACTAAATTTTCAATGCATCCCTAGCCTATATCGGTGACAATATTGTTATCACTATCTGATCAGTGTATCCCTAGTAAGAATCATATGTACAGTATCTTGCCATAAAACTGATCTGCTCAATGCAGCATTACCCACAGTTACTCAATACAACGAAAAACATTAAAGTGAAAAGTTTCACTGTCAACGTTAGGTCAAAATGTCTGACTCTACAATCATATTTCCCATTCCTACATCATGCAATAAAATGGCACTGAAACCTGACATTTCTCACTATAGTGCTTTCATTAAACAAAACTATTAAACAGTTGCCCTGAACTACTACAAGCAGTTAAATCTGTCTTTACTGACATGAGCTGAGAAGTAAGGCAAAGTTTGAAATTTAGCTTGCCCTTTCTCAAATAATTGTAACTAAAATAGCAGAAAGATACTTAGCTAAAATGTATACACAATGAACTGGAAAAAAAAATCAGACTACAACTATTTGAATTAAAAGCGGACGTGATGGGCAAAGAGTGGTTTGTGCTGGGTCATACCTCCCTCCAAAAATGACCATACGTCTGCATTTGATTTGTTGTTGACTGCCAGTTTAGTATTTCCTGAGGGCCAAGCAGAGGAAGTCTCTGGTTAACCTAAGTCACAGTAGAAGATTATAGATAGATGCCTGAACACACACACACAAAAAAAATCCCGTTTTAGCACAATTTTTTTTAGTGTTTTCAAGACTACTATGATTCATGTTTGCGTTGAAATAAATGTTGCTGAAACATTGTGAACATTATGATAGATAGTAATAGATGTCCCTCTGTTCAGTTTCTTTAACGCCCTAAGCCATTCGTTATTTTTGACAGGGTCCAAACAGTCCAAACTCATTATGTTGTAAGCCTGTGAGATGTTACTCAGCAACATTTAATACTCAATCACTCTTTGGTTGAAATATCTCTCTTTACTGTTGTCTCTGTCCTCTTTCATCTTAATTCCTCCAGGCATGGCAGGCTGGGCCCAGGGCTCTGAGGACGCTTCAGAGGATCCGTGCCTGACCCACGACTGAGCATTGAGAGGAATACATCGTCTGAGCAGAATGACTCAGCAAGAGGGGGGGCCCCCACATAGCAAGTGAAGAGAAGTGAGGATGGGTGCCAATGGATCCAGCTATCCACACTCATGCTCCCCACGCATAGGGGGAAATGCACAGGCACAGCAGACTTTCATAGGTAGGTGTTTACTCTGTACTTTAATTAACTACGCTTTTCTCAGCTGCTCAGTTAAACACAATGTTCCCACTTTCTTTTGATAAGGATGTCAGATGTGATCACTTTTCTTGGCTCAGAGTGTTCGTGCTATATTGCTGAACCCAATTTGGCACCTTGCCCCCCTGGCCACAAAGACACATTGGGGGGGTCCAGAAAAGCCAAGCTCACCCTTTATTTTCATTAACCTGCTTCCATGGCAACTAATGGTGTGAATATTTTTGTGTATAAGAGCTCTTGAACTGGGCCTTTGAGCTTGAACAGCCACAAATAAGTCTAATTTTCTCTGCCATATGGATTTGATGTAGTGTCACAATTGTACAAGTGTCAAAATTTGAGAACAAACTTGTGTCTAAAGTTTGTTGGTAACAAAAATGGCATTAAACCATTAGACTTTTCTGTCCCACTTTAGGCAGTGCAAGTAATTACAAATTGTTAATTACAAATGTTGGCATATGCTCATGTCAGTTTTGAACATTGCACAATCCCAATGAAATGACCACTTTCATGGTCAGAATTTGCTGTGATAACATTTAGAAAGTCTAGAAGAGCTATATGAGTAATAGTAAGAGCTATATGAGTAAATTAGTTTATGCTCATTCAAATTAGCAGAGAGCTAAATTGGCATTAGGCAGCTCAGTTAGTTGAAGTACAAAGTGAGCAAACTCTGCCAATAGAGCATACACAATATACCTTCAACTAGCTAGTGCAGCAATGGCAACCAGACACTGGATTTAAAAACTCTGTATTACTGTGAGATTTATCTCTCTGTGAAGGGCTTTTACAAACATGTTTAGAAAAGGCATGAATGTGACATGACTTTCATTTATATGTAAAAGTCCCTTATCAGGCCTTAGACACCAGCTAGCATATTACTGTCAGTCATTTAGTTTATACCTGTGTGAGTGAAAAAAGTCACATCAGATTTATCAGGGTGTATGGGTGGAATTTTTCCATTGCCACCTTTTATTGGTTGGAAGAGATCTACCTCTTTTATGAGGACTTTTAGGAGACATCTTTGATATTCCTATTCTGCTTTGTAGCTGTGGGTTTTTCCTACAGTCCTGAATGACAGTTCAGGGAACAAAAAAGTTCACTTACACAATGAGTCAGGCTTGAGTTCTGCTTGAAAGTGAAAGCATTGTAAAAGGAGCCACATTATCAGTGTAGCCCCTGAGACCTCTGAGGTTTGCACTGAGCTCTGTGTTGCTCATTTGAGTCGGACTGGGCTGTAGATGATTCACAGTGTTAGAATGATTACTATTTGGGTCACACTGATGTATGATGAGAGAAAAGTAGGAAGAGAGGATCTCCTTGGCAGAGTTTCCTCTGACAGGGTCTGTCACTCATGCCAAAGATGATTGCTGTTTAGTGTAAATGATTGCACCAAAGTAAAAATGGACTGTAGTACATTAAGCAGCAGCGACATTGATTTCTGTGAGTCAATTGGTTCAGTCATGCGCCATTGTTTGGCCTAAAACAAAATTAGAAGATTCTGCATGATTTTTTCCCCCTGCTGAACTTGAGAGACTTTTTTAGCTGAGTCATGGTTCTGTGTTCCTCACCTGACAGAACCAGCCACGCCACACAATTGTAAAAAAGAGTAAAGTGATTATTAAATGTCATGTCCAGAAAACCCTGTTATAGTTATTAAATAATGTTACTTTATATATCAAGTTCTAAACTAAAAGGTCTGGTGAAGCTAAGTATTTTGGGTGTGCTTGTGTGTTCATTTCAGGGACCTCATCCTACTCTCATCAGGGATATGGCTGGGAATCTAAACTATACAGTCTGGAGCATGGCCATGAGCGGCCCACAGACAGGAAGAAGAAGAGCCTTGGTCTGGCAACTCTCAAGCGGCGATTCATTAAACGGAGGAAGTCAAGCCGCTCTGCAGATCATGCACGGCAGATGCGAGAACTTTTGTCAGGGTGGGACGTCCGTGACACAAATGCGCTGGTTGAGGAATATGAGGGCACAGCAGCCCTCAAAGAGCTGAGCTTCCAGGCCAGCCTGGCACGTCCTGAGGCACCCAGCTTGCAGCGAGACCTGGCTGCCCTTTACCAGCATAAGTACTGCACTGATGTAGACCTCATCTTCCAAGGAACTTGCTTCCCAGCCCATCGGGCCGTCCTGGCTGCCCGCTGCCCCTTTTTCAAGACTCTGCTGTCCTCATCTCCTGGTTATGGAGCAGAGGTTCTCATGGACATTGAGACAGCTGGCATTGATGTGCCCATGTTTTCTGCCCTACTTCACTACTTGTATACAGGGGAGTTTGGGGTGGGTGGAGCAGAAGATACAAGGCTGCAGAACGTGGATGTACTAGTGCAGCTCAGTGAGGAGTTTGGTACACCCAACTCCTTGGAGGCAGATATGAAGGGCTTGTTTGACTACATGTGTTACTACGATGCTCTGCTTAGCTTCTCCTCAGACTCTGAGATGATAGAGAGCTGTAATGAGAGAGGGGCTGTGGCTGGAGCAGCAACTGGTGTCTCAGGAGGCAATGGATGCCCTGGAACCCCTGATGAGGACCTGAGGGCTCATAAGGCAGTCCTCTCTGCACGTTCGCCTTTCTTTAGGAACCTTTTGCAGAGGCGCATCCGCACAGGAGAGGAAATGACAGAGCGCACGTTGCAGACTCCTACACGCATAGTGCTGGATGAGTCCATCATCCCACGGAAATATGTGCAGGTTATTCTCCACTGCATGTACACAGATGGGGTTGAGCTCGGGCTGGTGCTACGGGGTAGCCCCTCAGCAGGAAGCCTCGGAGAGGTGCAGGCCCTGGTGTCCGGGGGCCGGGGGGCCAGCACACGCACAGAGGAGGCCATGGAGCTGTATCATATTGCTCTGTTCTTGGAGTTCAGTATGCTGGCTCAAGGTAAGTCATGATGACACGTTTACTGTATGAATCAAAAATACATAATGATATAAACTAAGGTGTGGCTCTTTTTTTTTTTTTGCAAGTCATCCCCTCTCTTTGTTCATGTTTCCTGTCAGCCTCTCTGCCACATACTAACTAAAATAAATTAACTTAAAAGTCCTCTGTTGTTGTAGCTGTTGTCAGCTCAGACATTTTTTGTAAACTGTGAATTGAGACATTTCAGGTCAGTTTCATGCCTTTATATACTGTGCACTGACTACATAAGTCTCAGTGCCACCAGAGTCTCAGCTAGGACAAATTGCTTAAAATTCTCAGTACCAACTGTGATAATGAAGCTAAATGGCCGCTATGAATTTCAAACTTAATTTGTCAGCCCATGCTGTCATAATTATAGTGTTGGATTCTGTGTACTCTATAATATAGGTTGGATTTTGTCATGATTGCCTTTTTGTGAATTAATGCCTCACAGGTCTCAGACTTACTTGAATCTCTCCCTTTATAAATGCATATATTTTCTTTCTTAAAACAAGGTTATGCATATGTTGAAATATGTGTAATATGGTAGCGCTCAGACCAGACTAGTGTGAAACAGCTTGGCTGACTGTGATGAGCTGCGACTGCCAGTAACAGATTGAATAAGGCAGGAGGGTTTGTCAGTGTCTCCAGGGGCCAACAGCTTACTGTCTGATACACGCAGTGCATCTGAGCCTTTGTCAGCACTTCATCACTGGTCTGTCATTACTTGGATGACGCCCTCTTCTCAACTGTTGCCACTCTATCAAAATGACCCCAGTAACATGCCAAAGGTTAAAGCCTTGGTTTGACATGATCTTTGATGCTTTTTCCTTGCCATAGCACCAAGTCTGAGGGCTCATAATATCTGCAATGTGTAACGCCTAAAGAATTTTTTTTTCACCTAAAAGTTAGATGTTTCAGTCTGCCTTTCAGAGAGAGAATCCAGAGAGGCTCTATGTCTTGACACAGTTATCATATCCTCCTGGCTAGGGCTGCAACTAACTAATAGTTATTTTCATTACTGATTAATCTGATTGTTTTGTCAAGCAATTTATTAACCACTTGGCCTATGAAATGGTGAAAAATGCCCATTGCAATTTCCCATATCATCAAAATTCTAGTTTGGTGCAACAGTCCAAAATCCAATCACAGTCACTTTACTGTAACATAAGACCAAGAAAAGCAGCAAATTATCAACCATCAGCATCAAATGTTTGGAAATTTGGGCTTTAAAAATGACTTCAATTATCAAAATGACTGCAGATTAATTTTCTGTGGGCTGATTTATTGGCTGATTGTTTTGGCTTAAGTATTTTTTCAGCAACCACTGCAATAATGCTACAAATACTTCACAAGCTTAACGGGTGTGGATACAGAGCTCTGTAAGCTTGAAAATTACAGTAAAATGTGTCTTGTCTAAACAGGAAGCTATGGGGACAACATGGCATATTTTTGTGTGCATAATGCACTCTGCACTGATAAACATGCTGGTATAAAACCTTTTTAAAAGCAGAGGATTAGCTGCGGGAAGCTGCTGTATTGACTGAAGAGCCAGAATCAATCACCTTTTTAAGTGCAGTGATCTGAACGGCGCTTTACTGTAACACACACACACACACACACACAGCTGGTTAGACACCGCATCCCACCCCTCAGTGTTGCTCTCAGGGTCATTCTGGCAGCTTAAGCCAGCAAGCAGGCAAACAGTGTCATCCCCACGCACCATCACCTCCTCTCTCCCTCCCATCCAACAACCCCCCTACTCAAAGGTATTTTTATCCCTTCTCCTCCCTCTCCCACTGAGCTGCGTAGCACTAATCAGTTCCCATGAAACCTCAATGTGGAATGTGGTGAGATGTTTGAGGTTGACCCAGTGTCATTTGTCGAAGTCCCCTTTCTTTGCCTGCTTTTGCAGTTTCCTGTCATTTCCCTGTATGAAATCCCTGTCTCTTTCATATCTTTTTTTTTCTTAAACAACTTGACAAAACTCTGCACGCTCTAAATTGTCACATAATCCTCTGCATCTATGTGGTTGATTATGAAATGAGAAATTCTGTCTAAGTCCATCCCACAGCTGGATACCTCAGTAGCTGCAGTGTCTCTTCAGGAGGGAGCAGAGAGGCTTATGTCAGTGGTTTAATATGGAGGGAGCACTCTCATCTGTCACACTGTCGTCCCCCTCCCATGCTCCTCGACTGCTGCCCTCTGGCAGTGTGAAGATTTGGCCCATGGAGGTTTTTCCTGGTGCAGTTGAGCTCTCTGTCATTCTTCCTCATTAATTCTCAAGAAGTGTATCCCTTTACAACTTCATCTCACTCAAATGGCAACCAATATTAAAAGCCTTATTAATTTTTCAAGTGCACCACAGAGATAATAGCTGGTTAGTGTGTTTCAGAGTGAGTGAGTGTGTGTGTGGTGGTGGTGGTGATGGGAGGTGGAGGGGGGGTGTACGTTCTCTCCCCTCATGTTGGTTGACTGACTGACCAGCTCTTTCAGTGCCCTATTGTGTATTTGAGCTTGCTGACTTGAAGTACCAGTCCCTGAGTGATCATCAGACATGATTTACATCCACAGGCTTGTTTACTGGCCAGTGAGTGTTGCTGATATTTTAAGTGGATTTGGAGGCTGCATGCTCCATAAACACAGAGCTCCAAATAATAACAGAAAGATGGGATACATACATCCTCCAAAACTGGCTGTTGCAGTTTTGTTGATAGTCTTGTCAGTCAGCTCATTACATGTGCTGTACCACCCGCAGAGAGAAGAGGCAAGTAGTATATTAGATGTAATGCTAATATCCAGCTCATAATAAAAAGTGCTGTGTTTTGTTTTAAGACTGGTTGGTGCTTTGAATTAGAATGGCTTAACATGGAGCAGAGCTGTTGTTTTCTTGTGCCACTGCTTCAAAGTGAGGTATTGTCTGCCTTTTTGTCTGTGTGTGCATATGTGTGTCTGCTTTTAGGACAGGGCAAAGGTGAGAGACTGAAGGTGAGCAAAAAGCACTTTCTCAGAAGACAGCACAGGGACAAACAGTGGAGACGGAGGCACAGATGCTGGGACTCCATTCCCTCTTCCATTCTGTTTATAGCATATTAAAAAGGCAAAGAGCCCGGGTCCACATTTCAACTTAATCTGCCTTCTTAACAATGCAGGATTTCTAGCCTCCGTTTACAAATTCTGTGGGGGCGGACTTCACATTTCTGTAACTTGCTGATACAACTAAAGACACCCAAAGGGGAAGTGCATCATAAGTATATGTACGTGCATGTATGTAAATTCACATGTGCATTATCATCAATATATGTGTGATCTCAAAGAAATGTATGTGTGTGTGTCACACTGACAGACAAATATGAAGCGTCTATTTCAGAAGTAAAAACATTGCTGCAGTCGTTTATTAAGTCTGGAGTCCAATTTCCCTGAGTGTATGTTCAAAGTGCTGGTCTGGGGGCACAGAGGAAGCTTAGATCCTCCAGCTTAAGATAAGAGTTTCCCAGAGGATTGTTGCTGCTGGCGGATCTTACCCAACCCAGATCTGATGGACAGGATGGCCTGGAATGAGGAAGTCAGTTCTGGGCAGTTCGAACTGGATGTCAGTCAGTCTGTATTTATCTCTGTGGGTGTCTGTTTTGTAACATTATTGATCATATAGTGGCAGAAAGTAAGAGCCACTGAAGTTCTGGCTTTTTATTAGTCTGCATAGATATCTTGACCAATCACTCATCTCTTAATCTGTGTTGATGTTGCAGGGTTTCATTCTCTCTGAAAAGAGTTTGAGCACCAGTGTAGGCAGACTTATGACAACTTGGCTCTTTTGTAAGTGGCTAGAGCAGCAGGTATGTAATTCCCTATGCCTACTGTGGGTTTTTTTAATGCATTTTTGATTCTTACACACAAGTGCACACACATTGGTACAGTGTACACACTGTGTGTGTTTGTGTATGTGTGCTCGTGCACTGGCAGCACATTTCCTCAGGCTGCTGTGTTTACTTATCACGGTTAAGAGGAGGCAGCTTGAGACTGAAACACATCAAGGTATCAAAGGCATTTTTGTGGGCTGGTGTGTTATACAGTTAAACCACTGCCTGCGAATCTGGTATGTGCTCTGATTTAGGAAACACAGTAAGGAGGATGTGGGTGCTTGTAGAAGGAGACCCCTGGGTCGGGGAATACGAGTCAAAAGTACTGATCTTGTGATTTTTTTTTTTTTTTTTGTATTCTTGTAATCACAAACTGAAACTTAGTTACAGTATATATTTTTTATACTTGTTTCGGGGATGGGAATCATTGGTGCCCACATCGACTTGATTGGGTACAAATTCTTCATTCTCTGTCTCATTGGTTCTTGCAGGCTGTGAGGACATTGTTGTGGAAAGCTTGTCTCTGGACTCACTCGTCCCCATCCTGAAGTGGAGCTCCCAGCCGTATGGCTCCAAGTGGGTCCATAGGCAGGCCATGCACTTCCTCTGTGAGGAGTTCAGTCAGGTTGTCACCTCAGATGTTCTCTATGAGCTCAGCAAGGAACACCTTCTCAGTGCCATCCAGTCTGACTATCTACAGGTGAGGAAACACAGCATCACTCATGAGTCTTACCCCACAATGTAGGAGCTACATTTCTAATCTGGTTACCTTCAGATTACACACACACACATCCATACATATACACAGGCACACATACTTCACACAGGTTCTCAGGAGTTTGGAGTGCAGCATTACCTGTGGGAAATGCCAGAACTTAACCAAACCTGTGCTGTCATATGCATTGCCAAGCTACTAAGGCAGCTGACCAGATGGTTGAGGTGAAGGGTTGTAATCCAACTACATAAACAAACCAGCCAGACTCAAGGTTTGCTGGAACATCGACTGAACATATTGCATTTTCACCCTATCCTAATTTTAACAGCTTCCCAGGTTTGTTCTTGACAGCATCTAACCTTATCCTAATAATATTTTTGTGTCTTTCTCTCTCCCCCTGTCCTATATCTCTCTCGACCTCTCTGTACGCCGATCTCATTCACAGGCAAGCGAACAGGATATTCTCAAATATGTTGTTAAGTGGGGCGAGCAGCAGCTTATTAAGAGGATGGCAGACAGGGGTAAGATAATACACTCTATAATTACCCTCTGAACAGCCCCCCTAATGGCTCTGTGGAAATTACCCACTTGCCAAAGCCTCCAATATACACTTTAAAGTATTACAAAAAGCAGCCAAACTTTACCTCAGAAATGAATTGAGCAGGAAGTGGCCTCATGGTATTTGGGCATGTGATCATGTGCTCTAATTGAGTAAACAGTCATCTTCAGTTGGTTTAATGGTCAAGGTTATTAGTCATCACATGTAAAGGGCTTAAAATCTGTTTTAGAAAGCTTAACTAAATTACAGTTGGTGTAATATTGATCCATAATTTGTTAACTTGGTGGAACAATGTGAAAAGTAGCCAGCAGGCTGAGTTAAAAACATTGAAAGCAGCATGGTTGCATAAATAGTCAGTTAAACACTACAAGTTGAATTAAAATGCTGTTTCTGTCCTCATTTACCCAGAGCCCAACCTGTTGAGTGGCACAGCCCACAGCGTAAATAAGAGGGGAGTGAAAAGGAGAGACCTAGATGTGGAGGAGCTAAAGGAGATCCTGTCTCCCCTCCTGCCCTTCATTCGAACTGAGCACATCTTGCCTCCACACAGTGACATCCTCACTGATGCCGTTAGTATTCCTTGACTGCCTTTTCTCAGCTTGCGTGTATGTCTGTATACGCCTGAGCCATAGCGACCTTCATAAACCAAGCAGTGATCCACATCCTCTTCTCTGTTCACAGCTTAAAAGGGGATTGATAAGCACCCCTCCTTCAGACATGCTGCCTACAGCTGAAGGGGGAAAGGCCAATGCCTGGTTGAGGCAGAAGAACGCTGGCATCTATGTGCGCCCTCGCCTCTTCTCTCCTTATGTAGAGGAGGCTAAGGTGAGTCTTATTTGCTCCTGATTAATGGGGCTTCCAGACCATACAGGAAGCAGTGGAGTATTTGTGTCCTATATAGTTATCATCAGAGATAAGAGAGGTGCCGTGAAGAGGTCAGACCTACCGTTCACAGCCTTGGGGAAAATTTGTGGACACATTCTTAGGTCAGCTGTACTGAAGTCATTCATGCTCAGTTGTTGCCACGTGTACTCTCCATTTTTAATAGTTGCCTCTGTCATCCTAACTGAAATTTATAGGCTTTCCCAGAGCCATGAATATTTATGAACATACCCACAGACCAGAGAGAGACATTATTAGATTAAGTGTCAATCAAGTGGAACTAATTTGCAAATCCTCTCAATGTCCTTGACTTGGACAGGACTTAACATTTTTCACAAAATTCAGGTTCTGGTCTAATTTTCCCTCTGTTTTCTACCTTTTCTTAGTCTGTACTTGAAGAAATGATGGTGGAGCAGACAGACCTAGTGCGCTTGCGACTAGTGCGCATGTCCAACGTCCCAGACACACTCTACATGGTCAACAATGCTGTACCACAGTGCTGTCACATGATTAACCACCAGCAAATGTCAGTTAATTCTGCTGCGGCTCCATCAGTTGTGGCCAATGAAATCCCAGGTAATGGACTTGTTGCATGAATGTCCAAACTTCTCAAACAACTCTTTAACAGATCTAAAACTAATTTGCAAATCAGCTAAGGAATATAATTTATTTCTGTTTTGACCTGTTGACAACCTCAGGATCCACTACCTTCATTAATATGTTTGTATTTTGTGCATCTTTCAGTGCCTCAGCTGTCAGTGGTGAAGGAGATGATCCGGAGGCTGCAGGAACTGAGACACACAGAGCAGGTCCAGAGAGCCTATGCACTCAACTGCGGTGAAGGAGCCACTGTCAGCTATGAGCTACAGCTGCGGGTGCTCCGGGAATTTGGTTTGGCAGATGGAGCCACTGAACTACTGCAGGTTAGTAGAAAGCAGACTTTTGTCCCCAGGTGTTAGAGAGGGGATGAGATGGCTAGAGCTGGGACAGTAACAGTGATGGTAGGGCTGAGGACACAGATAGACCTCAGCAGTGCCACAGACACAGACCTTGAACAAACCTAAGCAAAGAAATCATTGTTTGTTTTCGTCAGTATCACAACAGTTGTGGATCTTTTTAGCTCATTTCTCTTTTTTATCTTTTCAGAATCCATACAAGTTCTTTCCTGATGAACGGTTTGGAGATGAGAGTCCAATTCTGGCTCTGCGGCAGGTGGGTCGGTGTCGGGTAAACAGCAGTCCAGCCATGGACAGCATGTTCACAGAGCTAGAAGGGGTAGCAGGCTTCCACCCTCCTCTACCTCCTCCACCTCCACCATACCACCCCCCTGCCACACCCAGCCATGCCCAGCTCAAGGGTGCCTGGCGACCACGTGTTCCCATGCCAACGCCCACCCGTTCCTTCTCCTACCCCTGTAACCGCACCCTGATTCAGCGCCATGCAGCCACCAAACATGGCAGCTCAGACTACTCCTCTGTGCCCAGGCCCCAGCCCCCAGACTGCACCAACCCACAGGCTATGGGCCGAGCTTTGCTTTCAGACCAGCAAGTGGTGAGTGTGTGTGTGTTACTTCCTAGCATCCTTGTGCTCAGTTTTTGTATATTCAAATGTAACCTCACAGTTTGTGCCTGGGATCATGGCTAGCTCAACTGTCAGTCACACATTTGTATCTCATTTCCGATGCAGATGAGCATGGAGCCTGTTATGAGGGAGTTCATGCCTGACATCGCGCTGGGTGTCTCAGTCATGTCCCTTAGGGAGCAGCACATGGCAGAGAGGGACAGGGAAGGCCCTCACAGCCCCATGGGCCCCTCAGGCCACCATCTGCCCCATGGGCCCTGCCCTTCTGTCCGCCTCAGCCACAGCCACGGTCCTGGACATGGCCACTCCTGCAAGAGACACGCTCCTGAACCCAAGCTGGAGGCTCAAGCCGAGTTCCCTGACCTGTATGACTTTTCCTGCCGACCTGCAACTCCAACTTCCACTCACCCTCTGCCCTCCTTTGCAGGACCAGACCTCTACAGCCACAGCTGCACCCCCTCCAGCACCTATCCACCCCCCTACATTTCTGACTCTCAGCCTCAGGGCCACCCGCAGGGACGGACTGCCCCAGACCCACTACGGTTGGATGTCCTCAGTATGACCTCTCAAAGGCATGATGGAGTTCTTGCCAGCCCCTCTGGAGCCCAGCCTAGGATGGGACATATCCCGAGGGGGCGATCAAATGAAACAGACCTGACTCATGGCTTAGGTCATTTGCGGTCCCCCAGTGGAAACATGGACAGCTATGAGGAGAGGCACACAGGGCCTAGAGATGCCTCAGAGGAGATGGTTCTTGCTGGAGAATCATCAGGTCCAGGGTCCCTTCAGCAGCCTCACAGGAACAGTGTCAGCGAGGAGATCACCAGAGACCGCAGGTCACCCAGCAAACCTGACTACCCTTACAAGAAATCTGCACTTTAACCCCACCTGAGGATCAGGGGTTGAGTTAAGAAAAGGGAAAAAGTGAGTGACTGTCCATCATAATGGGTGGCAAAGCACTAAGTGTGTGTGTGTGTGTGTGTGTGTGTGTGTGTGTGTGTGTGTGTGTGTGTGTGTGTGTGTGTGTGTGTGTGTGTGTGTGTGTGTGTGTGTGTGTGTGCGCGCGTGCGTGTTAAAAGAGGAGCAGAGGAAAGCAGTGGTCAGTGGTTGCTATTTATAGGGTCTGTCCTTTTGTCCTACCTCTAACACACTGTGCTATCCATCACACAGTCAGAGTATGGAAAGAGTAAAAGCTGCAGGTTAACTGTCAATGCTTGTAATTGATCTGTTGAAGCCTGCGTATCCCTGCTGGTGTAGAGGATGACTCAGGCTCTACTGGGATGGCTTGCTGTCTTGACTGTGGTTGTAAAGGAAGAGGTTAGCTCCTGCAGGTCACAACACTCAATGTAGCTCAGTCAAGAACTGACAATTTAAGAAAGACTGTATTCATGTTGTCTGCTGATCATTTTCACCATAGAGCAAGGAGCTGGCAGGATAGAAATGTTAATTTACACAAGCAAACAGCGAGCATACAGTCTGAGTATTATGATAAAATCAAATGTAAATATTGTCTGACTGTATTCTTGTCTCCCATGACTTTTATTTCCATTTCTTCCTGTAGCATGCTTATAGCAACCCACCTTGACTAGTTTCCCTCTTCTTGCACTGGTGCTGCAGCACTGAGTAATGGGCCAAGGCGTGGTCACACAAAGCAGGAATTGGATATGACAGGAAGTAGGTCACAATAGCTCATCATTCTCTGGTAACCCAGTCAGATAATTGTGCCAGGTTTTAACTATCACAACCTCTGAGCGCCTAGCTTAGAGGCACAAGCCAGGTGTTTTTCAGAGAGGAGGGATGTGACGGAGGGGATTGTAAGCAGGTTCATTACTGAGATACAGCGGAGAATATAGGGGTGCCATGGCAACTGACGCACAGTGATCAAATAAAGCACTGGGGGTTTGTTGGTTTTGCAGCCGAGCAGGGGTGTGTATGCGTGTGTGTCCGTGTGCGAGGATAAGTTTGATACACACAGGTGTTTAGACAATCTCAGTACTGTACTCGCCCATCTTTAGTCAGGTCTGTTTGTACATATCAGAGTGTGGGAAGAGTCTTTGGCACAGGGTGCAGTGGTCGGTGTGCTGGAGCTCCCTCTTGTTTTGTTTAATCCAATAGCATCAAGTAATCAAATCTAAAGCCTTAATCAGTGCTTGGAATATTCAATTTTAGCTATCTTTTATTCACTTAAGTATGATGTCATTATATTGCAACCCCTTTTAATTGCTCATTTGACTGTTCTTTTCACTTTAGACACATACACTGCAGTTTTGCGGGTGGTGGAACTGCTAAAACATATATATCTCACCACCTCACGGGAGATTGTGGGACCTGCAAAGTCAGTGTTGATACTGTTTAAATATACTGTTAAAGAGCCGCAGCAGCTGTAGCTCCAAAACCCTGCAAGTACATGCGCAAAAAGCCTGTTACCACCAACAGCTGGCGTACAGCCTCACAATACGAGTATCATTGCACTGTAGGAGCCACCTGTTAATTAGTCGAAGGGAAGAGGAACAAATGAATTTTTGAACAAAAAGAAATCTTGTGTTGAAGAAAAGTTGGCGATTGCTGGCTCATATCTCCAATGGAAATTGTATATAATGAATTAAATTCCACACATTCTGATGAATTTTTAAATGGTTTCTATCACATTTTAGTGGTCGTTGAAGGTTTGTGTTTTTACTGTAGTGGACAACACTGTGTACTTGTCTTTGTCATGAAATCTCACTACGAATGTGTGGTATAAAACATAAAGATTGTGTCTCAGAATCTATTTTGTTCTTAAATGTTTAAATGCATTTAGGGCAATTTGTTCAATATTGTAGGTGGTGTGGATTACCATGTTTGTGGAGATGTTCTTTTTTTTTTTCAATTTTCCTTTACTTTAAAAGTAACAGGAATATGTAGAGGATCTGAAGATATTAGCTCTCTCTAGTTAATGAAGTTGCCAAGCAGAAAAATCATTTTTCCATCTAGCTTGCTTCATGGGGAAAAAATGCAAAACTCCAGATTCCTCCCATGTTCATGTTGGGTAGTTGTTTAATTTTCCAGGACAATGTTCCATTGAATAAAAGTCCTTGTTTTGCTCTTTGCTGTAGAGAAGTCAGTGCCTTCCCCCGCCTGCGGCTGGGCTTTTATTGGAGAAGTGACTTTGATGTCTATGCAAGCTCTTTTCTACCAGCTTACCAGCCTGCATCAAGTAGTTCTTTGAAATCTCATGTAGCTTGTTTTGTGTACATAGTGTTATTTAGCACCTTTTGAAATTGAACCATCTGAAATGTGTGATTGCTTGTGTTGAATTCTAACAGGTACATTGTACTTGTACGGTATCATAGAAAACGATGTTTGTAGATTGATATTAAGTTGCATTTAGTTTCACTGAATCTATTTTTCTACTGTCACCTCAAAAGGTGCGTAACAGTGGTCAACTTGGGCATCCTCAAAATAAACTGGTTTGATATTATGAAATTCACTTGAGTTCTGTTGGGTCGTTTTGTGCAGTAGAAACAGTAACTTTATTGGGAACATCCATCCACACAAAACAATGATGTCACTGTTTCAAGCATGTTTGTTTTCACTGGCCTCCACCAGACAACCTTCAACATTTAAACACACAGGCATACTTATCAAGTTCACAGGAATGCACTGGGCAGCATTGCTTATATGAAATGCCTCATTATAAGCAGACATTATCTTTTCAAGTATACAGTGTTGAATCAAATTTTTCTTGGTTCATAAAAACTCAATGTGCGTAAAACAATGTTTCATTTTAAGCTTCAAAGTTAAGGCATTATTATAAATCAATAGAAAAACTGGACATGAAACTAAAAATACCACTCTCAATCCTTTACAACAACAATTGGATGTCAGAACTATACATTAATTGTTCAAGCTTCATTGGTTGCAGCAAAAAGCCCTTTTATTCAACAGGGGAAAAGGCTCATCTTCTAAGTCACACATTCACTGAGAGCACCATATGACCCGGGCATATGATGGCAGCAGCACGGCCTCCTTGTTACTGGTATCCTGCATTGGTTCTACGTTTTTTTCGAGCCCGCAGCTCTTCAAAGTACTGATGAACAGCTTCAGCTGTGACAGTCTGAGAGAGAAAATGGATCAAATGACATTTATCCACCAATACATGATTCTTGATTGCAATATTGCATATTGTCATTATTTATAATGAAACCAACATTAGCCCTTGTTAAGTAAGCAAATAATAGATTGAGTGGTTGGTGTTATATTTTATTCTAACTGTCCGATCCATATTGGCACTTGGATATCTATTTCTCACCTTTCCTTCAGCAGCACACTGTTCTAAAAATGCAGTGATCACAGTTGTCAGCTCATTGTAACCTAAGGGGAAAATGCATGATTAGTAAACGTCAAGTCTCAATCAGTCTCTTCTACAGCTAATTTCACTGTAGAAGAGAAATATTTTTGGCTGTTAATTTTGACCCCCACATCTTCCCCGATGCTCACCATAAATGACCTCCAGCTGCTGTACATGGTTCAGTGAGCTTGTCAGTGCCATAAGTGGGTGCTGCCCAAATGGCTCATCCAAGCCTTTGTTCTCGTAGGCCAGAATGGTGTCTGACTGATCCATAAGAAACTGCACCTGGACAGCCACGTAAGCCCTCTGTGCACCAACGCAATACACAAGAAACACTCATTAAAATTTTTTTGACATAGATATGTGAAACAGGATCAAATGAGAGAGTATAATACAGTGTATGCTTTAACACCTGCAGAGTGGTGTTAAAGATATACTGTATTATACTCTGAGAGCTGTTATTTGTGGTCTACCTTGCAGCTTGTGCAGGTGCAGAGCTTGGAGCGCCAACTGTAAGGCCAGAACACTGCTCCCTGTCTGGGCCTCTCCAGTCCCTGGGCCTGCAGCTCCTTTAGCCTGCAATACTCAGATTTGCTTGTGGCCTTTCCAGGACTGCCTGTCATTTCCTCATGAGTCCGTTTGCAAAGCGATCTCCTGTTTGTCACTTCCTAAGATACAAACAATAACACAGGAAGTAATGAGTTACTGTTTATGGCAAATGAAAATACCTGGACAGTGTAAAATGTCTTCATGCAGCACTGAAGTCCCATCCAAAGAAGTCTCAAGGCAACTGACATGATGACATGATTGGGTGATGAAAATCACCAGTTTATAGTAAGCTGCCCTGTGAAGACTGGCCTCAGCGGTCTACAGAGCAGGAGAAGCAGAACCTCATGGGTCATTTCTCCTCTAATTACCCGGAGGAGGGGGAAACATGAAAACATGAACTGGAGCCTGCAGGATATAATCTGCTCATTACCCTCCAGCTCCACCTAGTGACAGAAAAATGCAAAAAATGCTGCCACAAAGGAAATAACTACAGTGACTATTCAAAAATATTGTACATTAGTGATCTTTCCCAATCAAACTCCTTCCAACTTTCTCTTCATATTACACCAACTTTACATTAAGTCAGTCACCACACTGCAGGGCTTCCATGTTATGTAGGAGGATATAAAAGAATGAGTAAAGTCCTAAAAGGCACCTGCCATGCCCCATAAGTTAAATAAAAACACTATACTGATACACAATACTCACTTCAGACAACTTTTTAAAATGTGATCAAAAGTCCAAAATCTAAAGCTATTCAGTTAGCGTTCTTCTATGACAAAGAAAAGCACCAAATCCTAATGTTCAAGAAGCTTTAACCATTCATTCATTTGTCCATGAACAGAGTTAGAAAACCAGTTTAACTTGACTTTAGGCTGTGTCCAAAAACACTCATTTACTACAGAGACCTCCATATTCACTATGCAGCGTTTTATTGAGTGTCTGAATTCTGAGTGTGAAATATACGCACTTAATTTTCCCCTGAAAAAAATCCAAGAGTGGAATTAAAAACATGCGCCACATGTACACTACATTGATGCTAACAACCCAACTTTGTAATACCAACATTATAGTCTTGACACCTGTCAAGAATGACAAGGTGATGATTCCTAGGTGTCCAAAATCTCAATATCATCGCTGAATTTGCATTTTCTGTATTCCCAAAATTATATTAGATAGTTTTTTAACATATAAATGTAAAACAATGAGAATGTGCCATTTAATGTCCAAATAAAAAAAGTGGTGTCTTTTGTTGTTATTGTAAAATATAATAAAGTCTATATACATGGCAAAATGAACAAGTAGAAACATAAATGTGTATTTCCTCCATGGTCAGTCATGTGAAATGGAGGCAGTGGTCTCATATGTGCCATTTCTCACCTCCTCCTTTGTGTTTTTGAGACTGGTGGAAGGTTCTTTATCCCCGGTGTGTGTTGGCTCAGAGTCATCTTCCTTCTTGCTTCCTTCCTCAACATCGACCTCAACGTCCTCCTCAAGATGACTGACACTGACGACAGGTGGTACTGAAGTCGAAAGACAAATAATGACTCCTTGCATTTTCACTGCTGACCATTTTTTTCAAAATTAGACACAGGTTTATTTTTGCGGCACGTGAGAAGCAGCTCAGGAGAAGAAGTTACCTGCAAAGTGAGCAGCATATGTCCACAAGAAAGGAGCCTTGCTCATGCAGCCCTCACACACCATCTCTTGCAGCTCCTCAGGTTCCAACATAGATGGATGGCCCAGGTGCTGTCAAATATAATCAAAATAACTACTACACAGAAGGCAGAAGACTTAAAACTGTAAATGAGAAGGAAATAAGTGCATAGAAATACTCTTGTTATGCTTACCCTGGTATGAAACCAGTCCTCACAGATGACACACTGAATCATCTCATCGTTGACCTGTGGGGTAAGTGATTTTGTGAAGTGGTAGGTAACACACAGCAGCAATTTTCATAGAGATAAACTAAATTACA
Organism: Rastrelliger brachysoma; assembly: GCA_024605115.1. Taxonomy (NCBI): domain Eukaryota; kingdom Metazoa; phylum Chordata; class Actinopteri; order Scombriformes; family Scombridae; genus Rastrelliger; species Rastrelliger brachysoma. The sequence goes on along the minus strand of JANJYP010133691.1, from coordinate 3,726 downwards.
TAGAAGCTCAGAGATCATTATACAGAGCAGGTGAAATAAAGAAGAATACCTGATCATCTGTGTCTGGGTACGGCCGGTCACACGTGCAGTAGCAGCCATGGAAGTTGTGATTGTAGATATTTTTGCTGTTTTCATTGTCTTTGCCCTGTGAATACAGATGCAATGAAATAACTTCAACAATCAGAGCAGGCATTGCAGACAGTGTGGTAGATTTAAAAAAAAGTATTAAACAGAGGACTCACAGGAATCAACTGACACTCAAAATCTCCAAACTTGGCATTTCCACAATCACAGCGAAAGTTCCTACACAGCAAAATTAGGATACTGTGAGCTTGAATTCATATAAGTGGTTTTCTGTAAATCCAACAAACACATAAATATGTCTAAAACTACCTTTTGGTATACAGCTCAAAGATTTCATGTCCTTCGTGGCATTTATCGGCACAGGCCAGACAAATCCCAGCAGGCTCTGCAGTACTGGGAGTGCAGGTGCTGCATGCAAACACAGCTTGTCTCTTCACATAACCCTGCAAACATAACACACAGTATGCAGATTACTAGAGATTATACTTCAGATTACTCCTGACTATAATAATTCTTTAATACTTTCTAAAGGTTTAAAATATCAGGGAAAGCTGAGATTATTGCAGTAACACAAAGGGGTGGTAATAGAAAACAGAAGTTACCTTAGAATAAATGTTAATAACACAGATGCTAGAATTACTCTGTAAAATACACACTGTTTAAATTAAATACACATCATTTTACGTCCACAAACTGCTGTGCATTGATCTAGAGGTAGAAGGGAGCCGACAGTGAAGACTGCAGGGATGATGAATCGTTGAATGAAGCTCTTCTCACCCGTGAATAAGAGCAGTTGTTCGGGTCGCTTCCAGCCAGCACACACAGAGCCTGCTCCAACTCCTCCTCGTCTACCACAAGATCCTCCGTGTCCAGCTCGTCTTTATTTGCTGCCATGCTGGAAAACGGATGCAGAACGAAGACAATACAAATCACCACACAGCCCGTCTAAGGACAACAGTGTTGACAAGGGGCTGTTCCGGGCGGGAGTTTGGGCCAAACCACGTGGAGGAAGTGACGTATGATCCGGATTAATTATAGTTCAAATCTATTTATCTGTTTTATTTTTATTATTGTATTTATGTGTTTATTTTGTTATACATCCTCATTTGTGTTTTTGTATGGTTGTTATTGTCTATAAACTGGAATGACTGAATTGTTTTTACAATTTAAATTGTTAATAAAACTTGAAAAAAATCCATCTATCTATTTATCTATCTATCTATCTATCTATCTATCCATCTATCTAAGTTAATCGTTTGGCAAGTTTCAAATGCATAACACAAAAAATAAGAAGTTATTTAACCCTAATTTCACTATTTTTATGTGAATTTAAAGAATACATTAGGACTCAAAATTATAAGGACTAATCAGAATAATATTGCAGGAACACCTTTACAACACTTTACAAACCTTTTCCATAGGCTCTCTGTCTAATAAGCAATCTGCATTTTTCCCCCTCAATCCTGTAATTAAGTAGGTAGCCAGCTCACACCCTAACATTTNACCTTTTCCATAGGCTCTCTGTCTAATAAGCAATCTGCATTTTTCCCTCTCAATCCTGTAATTAAGTAGGTAGCCAGCTCATACCCTAACATTAATCAAAACTGTGTCTCATAAACTGAATATAGGGTAAAATAGTATAGACTTGTTATCTGTCTAATGCTCTGTAACCATAGAAACATGCTTTAGTTAGCAATCTTGACTAACAACTGTTGGTTTGTATGTGATGGTGTGATGCTGCTTTGAATATTTATAATGAAACCCTAACCTTAACAACAACCACATACAGCACAGAATGACTTAAGTTATGTCCAGTCAATAAAAAGATGAGATGCAGAGGATTTTGATACCTGTCCTGATGGTAGATAGAGGTCAGGAAGGCACTGCTGTTGATCCTCCAGCCACTGCAGCAGTGTTGGTGCAGTTGTGTACTTTTAAAATTGTTTTTTTTTCTTCTTCAAACAATTATAGTGATTTCATTCCTGGGATCAGAATCTTGTGAATCTTTTGAATCTCATGTATTTATTTACACAGAAAAACACAGCACAAAATACAATGCTCACAGCCTCATTTATTGGCCATTTATGACCAATGTGACTTAATAGTTTGAATAATATTATTATTACAAATGATAGCAAATACTAATTATAATATTAATAATAGCCTATTCAGTGAGTGAGTGACTCAATTTAATGTATCTCGATTTATTTCATATTATGCCAGTGCGCACTGCACATATTAAAAGGCTAAACAACTATTAATGATAGGAAAAATATAATTTTATGTCACTGCTGTTTAAATGCTGTTTAACTGTTTAAATTATGTGTTTTATTTTGTTTTGTCTGTCAGTGTCGGTTTTGTTTGTCTGTGTAAGAAAGGGTACATTTTTGCTCTGTGATGCAGTGGTTTTCCAATGGATGGCGCCATGACTTGTCTTTCTATCAGGAAGAAATACTGCACCGGTGCACTCTGTGAAGACAGACACTATTGCATAGATCTGTCATTATGCAACCTGAAACACAAATAAAGAAGTAGGTCGACATACAAACTGCATGTGGCTTGTGTATAAATTCACAAACCAGTTAAATGATCCACTGTCTGTGTTAATGTTTGTAAATGGGTCGTAGTGTGAGCTGACAGCCAGTGAAGCGTCTCGCACATAGGAACAGGCTGAACTTCTCTGACCGCATCCCGGATGCGTTCAGAAGCTGTCGGAAAATAGTGATGAGTCACCACCGAGAATCGGTACCTTTGGGTCTAGTGATGAAACTGCAACCGTTAAAGTCAGTATTGTCAATGGTGAATAAAATACTATATTATTGTGTTTTTGGCAATTCATTNATCGGTACCTTTGGGTCTAGTGATGAAACTGCAACCGTTAAAATCAGTATTGTCAATGGTGAATAAAAATACTATATTGTTGTGTTTTTGGCAATTCATCCGATTAATTAATTAATTACAATGTAATTCACAACCACATTATTCGGGATGCTCAGGCCTCTCTAATGGGAGGATTGACTCATTTATGTATATTTTAAATCATAATTTAATATTTGGGGTTTTGATGAAAACAAAATAATATAACTGAAAAACTCTATTACAAAGCTAAACACCCTGTTTAACAGGAAAAACATCAAATATTAACAAAATATGAAGAGTTAACTGTATAAGGAAGATATTAATTGCACACTCTAAAAACAAGGTATTCATTGTATAGGTGCACTTACAAACTGTAATAAAGGTTGATGAGAAGTATAGCTCAGTGACAAACATGTTCTCTTACTGTGAAAATCTGCAATTCTGAATGAAAACTTTATTTATTTAAGTATTAACAAACAGCATAGTAAACACATGGAAAACATTGAAACAGGTAACATCAGAGGATCTGAACACAGACACAAATCATAAATCAGCCCACAGAAATGTTATCCTGGGAACAATACAGATTGAATATCTTTTAAAATGGGAGGATTGTTGTAATGTAGTGTTTGATTTCATTTTCAAAATATTGAAAATATAGTTTGTCAATATGTGAAATTGATGACACAACAATAAATATGAAGAAAAAAATATACAAATGAATTTAAAGAGCCACAGAGGCACCTCAGGAATTAATCTTACACATGGTAAAAAAAAAAAAAA
>JANJYP010133680.1:0-10709 GCA_024605115.1 Rastrelliger brachysoma | reverse complement strand
GCCACTATGGGATTACAGTTGTCCTATACCCTTTGGTTTATTACTAAATATGCTAACTGATAATACTCCCATCAGCCTACATGTGATGTAAATAAAGTAAAGATTAAATGCTAAACGTCAACATTTTAGCATTATCACTGTGAGCATGCTAGCATTCATCTCAAAGCACCAGCTGTGCCCATGTGTCACAGGGCTGTTAGTGTTGCTGTACTAGCTATATATATATATATATATATTATAATTTAGCTTATTTACGAAGCTCTGCATAGGAAAGACAGTGCCAGACTTGTGTCCTTAAATCATGACTGTAATAGGAAAAAAAAATCCCTTCAAGCTGGATTTAGTGAGTTGTTTTTCTGTTGTCCTGGATCAGTGACTCCCAGGCTCCAGAGCCATAAACAGTGAAAGTAAAAATGAAAAATGCTAGTCAGCAGGGTGATGCCTAAAATCCGTGACTGTGTACCTGAGCATGTGTGTATGTAAACTTGTCTTCAGTGGGGTTGGGTTGATGCAGGTTTGCGTTAGCACTGTACTCTATAAAAGAAAAACAATCTGCATGTTAATCTGTGTCGTTAATCCTGTTTCACCGTGTGTGTTCGCTCAGCAGGTTTCATCTGAGATGTCGTCAGATAAAGAGCTGGCTGCCCAGAAATCCCATGAAGCTGGACAAAGAGGCCTTGCCGGACCTGGAGGAGACCGACTGCTACACAGCCCCCTTCAGCAGAGCACGCATGCATCAGTAAGACGGACACGCATACACACACACACACACACACTCACAATGATCACATGATGGCAGTATCTGTATCAGTTATGTTTTACCCAACTGTGTATCCCCAGTTTCTATCTCATTGCTCACATCCTCTCAAGTCCTGAGCTCGAGGTGATGAATTTAAGAACCTGGTGATAAAATTTACACTGTGAAATCTTGTATATTTTATAACTTTCAGCAAGAATTCAGAACAGTAAGGACAAGTTCATCATAAATAAGATATCGAAACACAGCAGCAGATGCCCATGAATTGATTAGATACCCCCCACTCACCCATTCCTTCCTGGTTTCATTTTTAAAGCTTCTCTGCGATGAAAGCTAACATCTAATCTCAACTGTCGGTGAATAATTTCCAACTTCTTTTACTTGTCAGTCTTGATGGGTTTTTTTCTTATTTTGTTTGTAATGATCCTGGAGTGAAGACAAACTTCACTGCATAAATTGAATTTGAATGAATTAACATTGTTAGTGGCCCATCTCCTATTGAAGGGCCTTGACGGGATGATGTTGATATGTTGTTACATGATAGATGACTGAAGGAGTGTGTTAATATTTTCCTCTCAGCTTCACTATCAACAACAGAGAGAGCTTCTTCTCCAATTCCACCCGAAGCAGAATAGTCCATCATGTCCTGCAGCGCACTAAGTATGAGGACGGGAAATCAAAGATGGGTATGGCACTATATTCCCTTTTTCCCTCCTATGCCCCTTGCATACTAAATATCTTNGGTATGGCACTATATTCCCTTTTTCCCTCCTATGCCCCTTGCTACTAAATATCTCTAGAAGGGGATTCCCATGCTCCTTTATATCTAATAATGTAGATATATACACTATAATTACCTTTTTATGGCAATTTGTCCATAGAGAGACAGCAGTCTACACATTTTAGATAAAGGCTTAAAGAGCTGCAGCTTTAGTATGCAACTTATTTCAATTAAACATAGTAATTTAGTCTTTGTATTTTTTGCCTTTTAGTCGTGTTTATTATGTCACTAGATGTACCATTAGGGGCAGTACTAAGAGAGATGTTTTAGATTTACAGCTGGTATTTTGATGCCAGAGTGATAGCAGGGTAGAGGGGGGGAATTATCTCTTTGTTGTTTTGCTGTGGGATGATTAAAATGTGGGCTACTGCCGAGCTGTTGGTATAGTCCAACTTGTGGCTGATCTTTCCTCTCGTCTCCTTCTGGCTGTTTTGTTTTTTGGGTTTTTTTTGTGTGTGTCAGCAGCAAACAAATTGTCTGTCGTCTCCCGCTCTGCTATCTTGTCTGTCTGCAGCTGACATGCTTTGCTGATTAAAGGTTCGCCTTGAAGGGCTTGGACGGATTTCACATTAATATTTTAATACTGTTGACCACTCTGCTTTCCAACAAATAAGATCAGCTCTGCCACAAGAGTGGAAAATCCTTTTCAAATCCACCCCTTCCTGCCCCTGCTCTATGGTTTCAGTTTGGGAGGATGACAATGCAAATGAAAGCGCTATTGTCATGTGAAAAATAACGTTTCAGTAATTTCAGCTTCACATAGTATCTGCACTCAGTAATGTTAAGAGCAATCCAGTCATTTTTTGTGATTTAAAAAATGATTTTCCACCCTGCATTAGTAATTTGCACAAAATAATGATAGTCCAGCATTTTTTTTCAAGTGCTGTGGGCTATTTAAATATCTTACCTGACAGTTTTAAAGCCTCTAATGGGCTTTTCTCATCCATCTTGTCAGTTACACAATGCTTTTTATGAATGTAGAGAAACAGGTTTAAATGAGTCTCACACTGGACCCCNCCATCTTGTCAGTTACACAATGCTTTTTATGAATGTAGAGAAGCAGGTTTAAATGAGTCTCACGCTGGACCCTTCTCTCTGTTACAACTGGGTCTGTATTTTTAATGTGCTGTCTTTGTGCCATTCAAACTTTTATACATGCATCTATTGACATGATGTGCTTTATTCTATTTCAGGTATCAATCGATTATTGGGTAATAACACATATGAAGCTGCATTTCCTCCACATGAGGTAAGTAGATTTTCATTTGATGGATACAAATTGACTCTTTCTTTACGCAGCATGCAATAATTAGAAACTAAAGAGGAGACTTAAAGTAGATAATCATTAATTGTAAAGGTCTGGAGAAAATTGAATCAGCATAATCAGAGATACCTTTAGAAACACAAGGGTGCACAAAAGTTATGTTGTATGCTTAACTATGTATTGATCCCTCTTAGGAAGATTTACAACAGTGCGCTGACCCCCTTCCACAGTCTGCACCAAGACTAGAGAATAGCACACAGGCCTCTTAAATTCCTGAGTGCCTGAGTGTCTTATCAAGATTAAACATGCTTGTTATTTTCCTTAAACCTTCCCCAAGCAACATTAGAGATCTTCTTCTGTCAGCATTTTTGAAAAGCGGTTCACAAACTGTCAAACTTCACAGTTTGTAATGTCGATGGCTCCGCTCTTTTGTCTTGTCAGGGTGGATACAAGAGTAGACATCCTATCAAGACTCATGGTGCCGAGAACCATAGGCACCTTCTGTACGAGCGCTGGGCTCGCTGGGGAATCTGGTACAAATACCAGCCTCTGGACCTCATCAGGTAATCAGCCTTGGAGAAGTTAACAACAGCATCATGAGCTTGTTTTTGGAGGTTTTATATGAGTGCTAGTGTCCTCGTCATGAGCCTCATTCTGTCTTAAATCCTATTCAAGGTGTGAAGTTTAAATAGAACATAGAGTAACCCAGTTGCTTGTCTCCTTTCTATACCAGTGCCTCATTATAAAGTTGGCCAGGCCCTTCTTGGATTATTACTCCTCGACAGCCCTCTGTGTCTGTTGTTTCTGAACTTTTTAACAGCTGGTTTACGGCTGTTCTGGTACTGTTGGATTTAAGTACTGTCTGCTGTCTTCTCATTTCTCTTATCACAAGTAAAACAAGATGAGAGCATTAACTGACTCTCAATGTACCCTATAAGTAGAGCCAGGAGGCAACAATATTATCATAGTGTGAAGTGGGTGACTTTAAATCATTTGGGTAATAGTTTGACATTCTGGGAAATGTGCTTGTTAACTTTCTTGCAGTAAGTTAGATAAGGAAGATATCACTTTAAGTCTGTGTAAGTATAGAGCTGGAGCCAGGAGGCAACTAGCTTAGCTTGGCATAAAGTCAGAAAGAAAAGAGCACTGCTTCTAAAATCACAAATTACCTTTTTAACATTTTAATGTGTTTGCACAGATAACAAAATACAGGTGAATTAGTGAGTTTTATAGGTGCTAGTAGAGAGACTCTTTAACTTTGGAGACCGCCCGACTAGCTGTTCCAGTTATGTTAAGCCAATCTAATCTCCCTTTAGCTCCTGCTCCATAACACACAGACATGAGACTGTTATCAATCTTCTCCCCTGAAACTTGCCAAGAAAGTGTACTTCAAAAATATCGCACTGTCAAACTCAACTTTCTGGTTTATTTTGGGATATTCCAGCAAGCACATTCAGGAAATTGAGGATATTCAGATTATTGGGTGTTTGCATAAGTAATCATCATATCCCTGTAGGGTAATATGGCAATAAATAACCAGAGAAGTTCAAAGAAGAAGTCAACTTCTTAACATCCTGGATAGTTTACAAATTTGTGTCATCCCAGAGTATTATTTACTTCAAACCTACTTCAAACTTGTTTTTGCATTTATAAGCAGTAACAGACAGTAAATTGTCTGTAATGCAGTTGATGGCTGATATAGAGCACCAGTCAAATATTTGGACACACTTTATGCCATTCAAGAGAAAGGGAAAGTGTGACCAAACTTTTGACATGTACTGTAAGTGTTTATTAATGCATTTGTCCGCAACTTTAACTGCCATCTATACACCGAGACTGAAATATGAACAGATAATGATGCTAGTGTGTAAGTGTTACCGATATCTGTGATTGAAGTTATGTTGTAAATCAATGAGAAAAAATGATTTTTACATCAATCATATAAAATACATTGATTTAGTTTGCTGCAGTATCAGATTTTCTCATCTAGCTAATTTATGTGTTTCAATTGACTTTTTGAGACATTTGCTATATCTCAGTATGTTTTTATTGTATATAATCTGTAATTGTATATTTTGTTCATATTATTATTCATATTATACAGTACCCTCTGTCACTAAGCACAGAGGACCAATAGCCATAATTCAGTTACTGTTGTGCATGTAAGCAGACGTAATTAAGACTTGTTGACACTCTTGCTCTTAGCCATGTCGTTGATACCATGTCGCATACACACATGGGAGTTACCTGATACCGCTAATTGCCTCTGAGCAGCTTCACTGGAGCAGTCATGAAATGAGTAACTTGGTTAAGGGCACCTTGAAGCTGTGGTTTAGGTGGCACAGAGACTTATTGACTCATTATACTGAGTGACCTGTAAGTCCAGCAGCCCCCTTATCCATTAGGCATCACAGTACATTACCAACACCCACAGTCTCACTGTTAATGAACATTCGTGACTGTTAAATTAACTCCTCTGTGTTTCTCTCTCAGACGATACTTTGGTGAGAAAATTGGTCTTTACTTTGCGTGGTTGGGCTGGTACACCGGCATGTTGATCCCTGCTGCCCTGGTTGGTGTTTTTGTCTTCCTCTATGGCCTCTTCACCATGGACTCAAGCCAAGTCAGGTCTGCTCACACAACCTGCATAACACACAAAGCTAGTGCACATACTTAGTTGCACTGAAATTAATGTCAATCACTATTTAAAACATGCACTCTTGATTAATTCTCTCTTCAGCAAAGAGATTTGTGAAGCCAACACTACCATCATGTGTCCAATGTGTGAGGAAACCTGCGAGCCGTGGACACTGAGTGACAGTTGTGTCTATGCAAAGGTCAGTGCAGCTCTGATGTCCTCCTGTAGTCTCATATTTACAACATGTTAGACTTTCTCATCAGAGACCAGTCAAATTGTCATTTGAATTTGGGTCAAACCTGTTTAATTCAGCTATTTATTGAAAATATTTACAGATATCAGAAGTGTCCATATGAATATGGTATTCATATGGATTAAATACACAATATATTGTGGTCATTTGTGAGCTTTAGAGGTGCTGATAGGATTGTGTCAATTTTGAAATCTGGACCGAGCCAACTCACCGTTCCCTCTTTTTCCTGTCTTTATGCTAAGCTAACTGGCTGCAGCTTCATACTTACTGTACTGGCATGAAAGTGTTATTAATCATCACATTTAACTCTTTGTGAGAAAGTGAGAAAGGATATTTACAAAAAAAAATCAAACTATTCTTTTAAGAAATATACCAAAACACTTGGATACGAAACTTTGAAATAGGATGTGGGTAATCACAAAGTCCTGATGTGTTATTTGAAAATATGTTAAAATCATGAGTTACGCCACTACTTCTGTAAGCACCGCACTCTCAGAGCAGCCCTTTATGTGTTTCTAGGTGACCCGTCTGTTTGACAACGGCGGCACTGTGTTCTTTGCTATCTTCATGGCTATTTGGGGTAAGTGGAAGCTGTTTTGGTTTGTCCATTTTTTTCTGATTTAGAGAATGCTTGTGTTGTATTACATGAAATACATTCTCCTTTTTATACAAACCCCTCTGGAATTCAAATCTATTTATACAGTAGTGTTTCACTGCTCCTGCTTCCACTTTCCACTCAACTCCTCCAAACACATTAAGCTTTCCACCTGAGAATTCAGTACAGTAAACACTCTGCAGTGCAAACACATACAATCTTCACACTGTAATACTTTTGTCAGTGAGTAGATCGCTGTCAGGTTTCACAGATTCAGTGTGTGCACTTACACTGCCAGTTCTGTCCTGGTGTAATTAGTCAGATAATTAAACATTTCTCCAGAGGGAGTCGGTATCTTTTGGCTTTCAGGGTTGTAGAACAGTACTATGATAGTGGTATATGGCAGCTATATTTCCAGAGCTATCATTGTAATGTAGACTGTGAGCAATACTCTGCAGCGTCTGGCTCAGACCCATCTTTCTGTCAACGTCGTAAATAATCACCTGTGCCCAGAGGGAACACTTGACACATTATGTTCTGTGCTGGGGTAAATGAAGGCCAAAGAGAGCTGGACAGCCAGGGGAGGTCTAGCCTTGCTGACAATGGTCTGCAGCTCTGAATCCTGCATGACGGCTTTTGGCAATGTGGACCAAAGTAGCAGTATTGAGTGCACGCTAGGTCTGCCGTCTGTGAGTGAGTATGTGAGTGAAAGAGAGAGAGATGAAAAATTGGTTAGCCCAGGGGAGCAAATGTAGGCAACTGAAAAGGCTGCTTTTCTCTCTCTCCAAACAAAAGTGGGTCAAGCTATATTAAACTTCAACATCTTTAACAGCTATCAAAGTTGTTCTTACTGAGAATTCACATTCTGGTGCATTTTAAGGCCGTGATTTTTTCCCCAAATTTATATTTTTAACTCAAATAATTTTGTTTTCCCTTAAATGTATTACACACAAGACAAATCACACCATGCATAACAGAAACCCACATTTGTAAACAAAGGACTCTTTTAAAAAAAATCACTATTATTATTATTATTATTATTATTATTATTAAAGATAATTAAAGGACTGAATCAGCACTGTAATATTACTGTATGCTATTATTAATGATATATTATATATTATTAGTTTGAGGTGTTCACTGTACCTGCACCACTGCTACTTAGACAAATTCTTTTTACATATATTGATGGATATAAATGATGCAACTGAGAGGTGCGTGCCGTGCAGCGGTTATAAAAGCCCCTTTTCTATGCATCTAACAGAATACACAAGAAGTCTTAAAAGACAAAAAGGGAACTAAAATTGTTTCTGGCATTGTGCACAGCTCAAGTTACAACAAAGTACTCAAGAGAAGGTACAATTTGGGGAATGAGTAAAGTCTATTTGCTTTTGCCACTTCACCACAAAATGAAGCAGTGTGTGAGGTGATGGCTGTGATCCGTGCCACTAACAGGTCACGCACATCACTGCGGCCTGTGTTTCACTCAGGGTGTCTGACAGTGATATGACATTTGCTTCATATGGCCTACGGCAGTCACATAATTATCAATCAGACTTTATATTACATATTAAAGATGATCAATAATGTGATGGATTCCTGATCCCTGTTGCAGCCACCGTATTTCTGGAGTTCTGGAAAAGGAGGAGGGCAGAGCTGACTTATGACTGGGATCTCATTGATTGGGAAGAGGAAGAGGTAAGTCAGCAATATCCTCAAATAGATTCATTTCATTGCCTCATATGATATCTGCCTTTGTTCATTCACTATGTCTTCTAAATTTGACACTGCTTACAAGATATTGCCTAATCAGGAAGAAACGGCTGCGGTTCAAAAGTTCACACAGGATTATGTGTTGTTAATCAGGAGGAGCTGAGGCCTCAATTTGAAGCCAAATACTCCAGGATGGAGAGAGTCAACCCCATCTCTGGGAAACCCGAGCCTTTTCAACCCTTCTCAGACAAACTGAGCCGGCTCATGGTGTCTGTGTCCGGAATATTCTTCATGGTAAACCGTTTGATCTTTCAATAATCTTCCCTTTTGGGAATCAGGCTATAAGTGGGATCATGTTTTTTTTTTTTTTTTGTGCCACCTTTAGAGTGATTTGATGTACTAGTAGTGGCGTATCATCTCCCCCTTCTGGACAAATGGTGCATAGTCTGAGGAAATAGTGCATTTGGCCTTTTTTTTTAACTTCATTTCACCTGTTTTTGAAAAGCTTTTTGATTATCTGAAGTATGAATTGCTTCTTAATGAATATGTTTTACATTTTATGCTTAACAAGTGTTTATTATCTACTGCCTATATTTTAGCATGGACCTGTTCATCCTCTCTTATGCGTTGCCTTGTCTTTGCTTAGATTTCCCTCGTTCTGACAGCTGTGTTCGCGGTGGTGGTTTTCCGTCTCATCGCAATGGAGAAGTTCGCTTCCTTCAACTGGTATTTTGTGAAGAAGAACTGGCAGTTTGCCACCTCTGGCACTGGTGTCTGCATCAACTTTGTGATCATCATGTCTCTCAATGTGGTGGGTGCCTGAATACGCATCATCTGGCTCGTTTACATATTCTGTCCAATAAATGTTTCATGAAACATTTATTTAGAACTTTGTTCCAGGAACTATCATGTCCACAGCCAAAAAGACGTTCTGTTTTTATCTGCTGAGAGTCCTGTTAGCACTGTTACTCTCCTTACCCTCTCTCTCACTGTTGATGCTAATGAGTACTATCTTTTTGTCAGGTTTATGAAAAGGTGGCCTATCTGTTGACAAATTTAGGTAAGCCTTTGTCTACATGTTGCATGTATTTATAAAAAAACATTATCTTTCAATCAACAGATGGTAGGAACACATTTATTCTCTCTCTTGTCCACCCGTTTCTCCCCCTTCAGAGCACCCACGGACAGAGTCTGAGTGGGAGAACAGCTTTGCTCTGAAGATGTTCCTGTTCCAGTTTGTAAATCTGAACAGTTCCACGTTCTACATTGCTTTCTTTCTCGGGAGGTAGGCTTGCTGCCATGAACGCTACAGTTACTGTTTACAGTGAATTTAATGAGGGATCATGCAAAGATGTTTTGTTTCAAACTCCCGTGTCACGACATCTGCCAAGACTCCTTTCCTTTCCCTCCTTAGTTTATACCTCATGTTTCAGCATTTACAAAACACTGACTCACAAAGAAATGTGATGCAGCTGCGGTTTATCGGACATGATTAGCACCTTTAAGTGTCTCTTTTTTTCCCAATCCTGCTTTATTAGTTTTTCTCAGATTGAATTTTCAGCTAATGTTGCCAATCTCAATCTGTTCAGGTTTGCTGGCAGGCCTGGAAAATACAATAAACTCTTTAATCGATGGAGACTGGAGGAGGTGAGCAACTGGGCATTAACATAAGTGGGTGATTATTTCAGCAATGACTTGGCTGATTACTGCCTTCTCTTTTATTCTGATGTATTTAGAAATTTCATGTAATTCATCTTTCTAATCATCCGCCTGTTTACGAACATGTACATTATTTTCTCACGTAATTACTGGGATTTTCAGTTTTTATGATCAAAAAACAGAATAGGAGGAAGTGTGTCCTAGGATTTACTCATTGCATTGAATTAATGGGCAGAAAAAATTGATGTCACAGTTTTTTATTTAATTGTATTTTTCTCAGTGTCACCCGAGCGGCTGTTTGATTGATCTGTGCCTGCAAATGGGAGTCATCATGTTCTTTAAACAAATCTGGAACAACTTCATGGAGCTTGGTTATCCGTAAGTAATATGTAATTATGATATTGTACTTCCTTCTCTAAAGACCATTAGAAATGCCATATTTATTCATGAATGCAGGAAATGCAAGTGATTGGCATTTTACAAACCTTATGTAATTTCTGTGTAGATTTTTTGTCCTTGATGCTCATTACCATATGAAAAGGTTTTTCTCCGGCAGAAACACATGAAATCCCCTCATGCGGGGCTTAGTTAAAGGGCTCCTGCAGAGCACAGTGCATTGTCAGAAATAATTGCTTTGATTTGACAGTTAGCTACTTGCTACACTTTCAGTTTGCTGCAGAACTGGTGGTCTCGTAGAAAGATGAAGAAAGGAGGTGGTGGAGGCCTGAATGTAGAGAATAAAAGCCAGCTTCCACAGTGGGACAAAGACTGGAATCTGCAACCAATGAACGCGCATGGGCTGGTGGACGAATACCTTGAAATGGGTAAAATATTATGCTCTTCTGAAGTGTTACTTTTCTTTTTACCTGCAGCAAAAAGGAATCATGCAAATAGCTGAATCATTAGTATTGTCTGAGCCTTTGTTAAGACAGACTTTCTATGAAGTTCATCCAAAGCTTTCTTTTCTCTGCAGTTCTCCAGTTTGGCTTCACTACTATCTTTGTAGCGGCATTCCCGTTGGCTCCCCTTCTGGCTTTGCTCAACAACAT
>JANJYP010133662.1:0-10827 GCA_024605115.1 Rastrelliger brachysoma | reverse complement strand
TGTATTTGATCTCTGCCCGTGCTGCAGGTGCTTGCATCCCTGCTTTCACTCTAAACTAAACCAAAGTGTCTCTTTTACTTGCCAGCAGTCATAGAGGATGCTATGACATTCAACATTAACACAACACTGGAGGAGGAAAGCAGGAGGAGGAGGAGGTGGAGAGGAGATATATTGATTGGCCTTTGCTGCTCCCTCATAACCTGTGTGCATGGTTTGAGTTGGCTAAGCCCTCTAGCCTAATGGCTTTTAGACTTCCATTAGGTTGTTGCAGGCGGCGTGGTTTAAGTAAGTAACAAAAGGCTCTGTCAGAATGCTTTAAGCATTAAAAAGACAGTCAGTGTAACTTCTCTAGCCTGTCAGCTCATCAGGAACACACAAGTTGAGCTCACAAAGCCAAAAGGCTGGTTTACTGTCGTCATCTTGAGCATTTCTTTGGCAGGATTAGTTTTTAGACTTTGGGGAATTTGTTAGATTGAGCAGTGAAAGCTGTGGCTCACTCACCCCGTAAACTTGCAAATGTCCCCAGAGTTGTGTGTAGTGAAAGTCCCACACAGAAAAACATAGCAGGGAGTGCCAGGGGCTCTGAACATTTGTACAGTTCACTTAACGAGGAGAGACCTATGGCTCAATACTGGGAAAGGGGCTCAGGAGGAGAGGGGTTAGAAGTGCATTGTTTGGTGTTATTTGGCAGCACAACTGTAGGCCTCAACCAGCATGAAGTGAACCAGCATGAAAGTCAGTTCGGGGGATTTTCTTTTTTTTTGTTTTTTTGTTGTTGCTATTGAGCAGTTCTCTGGTTTTGCTTCTAAAGCCATCTTGTTTTTATAAAACTTGTCCCTCTCTTTTGCAGAGAAAGGCGCTGTGGCCTACACTGTTTCAGATCACAGTAATTATTGGGTAGGTCTGTCTTTCATGATGCTCAAACTGGCACTCTGATATGCAGAAAGACTGCATATACTGTATCTAATGTGCGGGTGAGTGGACACATGTGCGCAAATACATGCACATATTTTATACATGAGCCAAATCACACTGTGGGTGTTTGCTGCTGCATTGGCACATTCAGGCCAAACAAACCCCTTTGCTTTCTGGATATTGTGTTGTGTGTTTCCCACTGTCTGTCTTTAATGCCACTGTGTCCCTGCAATCCTTCAGAGTCCTGGGCTTTAATGCATCGGTTACCATATTTTTCCACAAAGATGACTGTCGCTTGCCGGGAAAGCTGCACATCATGTGTACGTGCATGTGTGCGTGCATTTGTGCCATTTTTGGAAGACTCCCTGTGTTCTCTCTGCACCAGCGCTCGGGCTACGGAAGCCTCCTGGGTCCATTTCTTCTGCGGCTAGACCACATACCCCAGAATCCTGCTTTGGTTGGAAACATGTCTGTTTTTTTTCCAGCCATCGTAAAGAAGACAAACTCCTTGACTGTCTGTGTTGGCCCTGGACTCACCATAACAGGTCCTCTCTGGGTTGCCGCTGGTTACAGTAAAAATCAACACCTCCTCTACCCCAGACTGAGACTTTTCAACGTGCAGATCCAGTTTCTCCCACGCACACTTGGCCTGTTCAGGAGGTGTATATGTATAGTGCTAAATTCTCTATCGCCAGATCTCCAGCTAACAGTGGCTTGTTTGGTTGATAAAACGCAATTTTTCATTCTGCACTAATATAATGAACACCATTATGGTTTGATAAGATTCCTCACATCCCCCTCTTTCTATTCTCTTCTTGTAGTGGTTGGCAGTGATTTTCCAGGATCTTACTTCACCATCAGTGTTGCCTGAAGCATATCCTAGAGGTGCTCCAAGACAAGGAGACAAGATCTCGGCTGCTTTCTTATGACTTGGCTGTTCTCTGGTCTGCCAACCAAGCAGGAAACAATAGAAGGCCAGAACATTGAGCTGGCTGCAGATCAGTAGGGGCCTGCTTGGCCTCTCCCAGACGCTACGTCTTATTTCCTTTTTGATTACTCATGCCTGCCTGATGAGCGGCACACTCACACTCCTCTTTGTCTAACTGCCCGTGAGAGAAATCACAAAGAAAAGACTTTTTGTAGGAGGCTGGTTTTCATTTGGAGGCTGGAATGCCTTTGTGATAATGTCGCAAGATTTTGTTGGCAGCAGTATGATAGATGTGTGTAAGACTTTGAGGGGAGGGTTGTGATGCGTGCATGTTCATGATTCAGGTATCAGAAAGTAGATTTGGGAGTATTGTGCTAGTTGAATATGTGGGTGTGTGTGTTTGCTCTGCTGATTTATGTGATTTTCCACTGATGGTCTTCCAGAATCTGCCCCCCCCCCAAAAAAAAAAATTGCCTTTAAACAGGGGGGAATAGTAGTGCTGGCACTGAAGTCCAAGCTGTATTGCCACCCAAGCGTGCGGATCGCCTGCTGTGGGCTGGGTCCCCTTCACTTGGCCCTTACTAGCTCCCACCACTGCTCATTACCCCCCTTACCACCAGGCCGGAGGTAGGAAATCAAACCAATTACGGTTGTATTTAAAGAAAATTGGAGCAGGGCCGGAAAAGTGGGGGCATTTCCAAAAACCACAAAAAGAAAACTGCAGGGCTGCCACTCTTTGGCAAAATACAGAGTGACTGCGGAGCAGAGTGGAACGGCACTTCTCTGAAAAAAAACAAGTATAAATCTATTGTTTGACGCTTTATTCTAAAAGAAATACATATCTTCTGTATCTAAATAACACATTTTGACCAACTCATCCACCATACCAACTAAAAGTCTTCCAAAAAATCTATTAATTCCTTTCAGTGTCCTCTATAATCTGTCTCTATGTCCGTCTCAGTGAGTGAGATTGATGGTTTTTTCTCCCAGGTGGACCTATTTGATGGATGGTTTTTAAGGACTGACTGTGTTTATGTTCAGGTCTGCTGTGCCCTGCTGTGAGTGGCCTGCCAGAAGGCCGCACCTCATAATGTGGCTGTGAATCCGCCAAGACGTCCCAGAGCCCAAATCCTCCTTGGCTCACTCTGCTGCTGTAGCCCCTGCTGAGGTACAGTATAGGGCCTCTCTCAAAGCACAAACACCTGTACACTTCAAACTGTGGGGTGTATGTATGCACAATCCTTTGGCCAGAGTGTGTCACAGTCTGACGCCACCTTTACAGCCAAAAAGCTAGTCTGCAGATCAGCAGTGTAATTTCCATCCCCTGATCTGATATACTCTCTCTGTTTTACCTCTCTCTCCATGTCTCTCTCTGATCCACCTCCTCACTGTCATTTCTCAGGAAAACCCCCTCATTACCAGGCCCTGAATGTAAATGCTTCATTTTCCATCCCCCCACAAGCCCTCTTTGTTCCACAGCCCATTTGGCTGTTATATCTCAGCACTTAAAAGTAATTATTCCTAAATATGAATGCTCCCCAACAGACGTCTCCAGACACTTTTTCTTTCTTCATCTTCCTCTTATGCCTTATGGGCAAAAACAAAAAGAGCAGAAGTCAAGGTGTCTGATGTCTGCAGGTCAATGAACATGCATTTTGCTCCATGCATGTGCTCAAACTTACTCACACACGCATGTGGACTCATACCCAATAATATGCTCTTTGTCTGTGCAGGTGCATGCACAAAAAAAACACACACACACACACAAACTGTTTACTTCACACGCACACACCATAAAGAGTGTAAGAAGATCTCCCATTAAGGATGAAAACAAACCAGTGAGTGGGAGGTGTCCCTCGAGGAAGTCCATAGTCGCTATAGTGGAACCCTGGGAACTGGTTAGCGGAGGCCTGCGGGGCAGCCTCGGCCAGACACGGGGGCGTATAACACTGCCACACACACGCACACACACACTGCAGTCTTGAGACAGAAACACCAAAGGATGGCTTTTAGTCACCTCACCTGTCTAACAACAACAATACCCGAAACTTTATTTGGTGTCTGCAGTAGCTTGATTTATTCAGGCCTGGCTTTGATTGTCTTGATGACAATGTTTTACGATCAAAGTGCTACAATAGCAGCAACAATAAAACTGGCTCTAAAAGAGAGAATGATGATATGAGAAATTTGATGACAGACACATTTCTGTGAAGCTCTTGTGTTTGGTGACACTTGAGAGGATGAGGGAAAAGCTATGTTTGATGTCGTCACTTTGTTTGGTTTATGGGTTAGAGCAGGCTGTAGGTCTGTGGTGCTTCAGTGGTTTTCACTGATTTCTTTTCAACCCTCACTGGTGAAAGGATTTTAATCATCTAGTTTGGTGGTCAGTCCTAGACAGAACTTTTAGAGACAAAGAAAAAAAGCAACAAACAATCAAAGGCATAAATGTATCTGACTTTGTGGCTTCCAAACTAGATAGTGGGAACCAGCAGGAAGGGACAACGGATGCTTTTTAATGACCATTTATGTTCCCACGTGATCCAAAACAGACTTCAGCAATCATCCTCATTTTGCTCACTGCTTGCGTACATGGATGAAAAAAGTAAGAGATAGAAAGATAAAGAGTGTGTATGTGAACTGCCAATTTAGTGTGTTCCCCTGCTCAAGCAGGAAGTGAACAGAGACCTGGTCCACAGGGATCCCTGCTTCCCCTTCTCGCCTTTTCGCCCCACCCACACACCCCTACTCAGGACCCCACCGTGACGGGGGAGGCTCCCGAAAAGAGCCTGGCAGAGAGCTACAGTGTGTGGTGTTTTTGTGGCTCTGTTCGTGCGTATGTGTGTATGTCAATTTCCTGTTTTATAGGGGAAGCAGTGTTCACATGTACAGATCGTTATTCTGATTCTCTCTGTGAGAAAAAAGGACAGAAAAAAAGATTGTGTCAATTCTCATGAATCAGTATGGGAAACAACTAGCATTGTTTCTGGGAAGCTGCCCTACTCTCTTACTAAAAACATATTTTGGTTCACTGCTAAAGTGCAAATTCAGTATCTAAATCCAGCTTTGAAAAGCATGTCAGTCCAGTCANCTAAAAACATATTTTGGTTCACTGCTAAAGTGCAAATTCAGTGTCTAAATCCAGCTTTGAAAAGCATGTCATTTTATTATTCCAGTCAACAAAAAAAACTAAAACACTACAAGCTATTATACCCTCATATCAAATGCTCTACTCTTTTCCTCTTACTAACTAATTCAATTAAGACTGGTTAGACACAGACAGCTGTGGTCTTTATGCAATGAGAAGAATCTAAATTCAAGCCATTAGGACATCTAAATGAAAGCTAGCTGTGGTCTTCGCCGGTTCACCCCCGAACCATGGTCTGAGCCGCAGGTCCACCAGGCAGCGGTCTGATGGGTTCCTATAAAGGCCTTCTGCTGCTTTTGACTCAACAGTGGGGAAGGAAGTTCAGAGGATTGTTTTTCTGTTTTTCTTTATCAGTAAGTGTGAGGACACTTCTTGGTATGGGCCCTGCCTAGAAAATGAGAGCATGTGAAATTATTTGAATTGCTGCAGAAAAAAATGTAAATGTACAAATGGTGGGAGCTATTCTTGAGTAAATTTTACTAATCATACCATGGCAGAAAACACATTGACATAATGTGGTTAGAACTTATGTTAACGTAAACTCTAAAGATTATATCTGTAACTAATAAATATTTTCATTACAAGTTACTAGGTCATCTTCCTGGTTATTTGATTAGTCATTCAATTTCTTAGTCATTCAGTTTCTTCATATCAGAAACTCAAAAATATCATTATTTCTGAGGTAGTCCTAAAAATGCTCACTTTATTGTACCAGTTGACAACCCAAAGATATTCAGCAAATGATCACATAAGACAAGGCTGAAACCAGGGAATGTTAGTCGAAAACTGACTTAGAGCCATCAACTAATTAACCAATCAAATGTTTCATCTCTTTAAATATTAGCATTTCAAGATGTGTGTGTTATAGAGATGAGTTTAAAGTTGGCCTTTTCAGATCATCAGACATTAGATCTTTTAAAGGTCCCACATCAAGCCTGTGACCTTAAATCCACGGTGGCAGCTCTCTAGATGGACCTGATAGTGAGACTGTTTCTGCAAATGTCTCTTCTAAGTTTTCAGTGATCCTCTGGGTCTGAGTCTGAGCCCCATGGAGAGGTGCTCCAATGTGGGAACTGGGAGCAGCCTGGTGTATTGTAACACAGAACGGTCTCTGTAGACTCAGCATGGATGAGAAACTACCTTCACTGGGATGCCTCTGAACTGGGACAACCCTTAATCTCTCTTTCTCTCCCTCTCTCTCTTTCTTCATCTCTCCTTCTATATTCCACTCTCCGTCAGAGAGGCAGCGCTTGGTCGCTAGTGTGAGAACGGTTGCATCACAGCTCTCGTGGTTTCTTAGCCCCTGGCCCCTGTGTTTCTCGGTCAATCTGTGGGAACCCTGATTTTGGACGGCAGCCTCTGTTCCCACCACCAGTCCGGTTAGAAAATAGACTTCTGGTCGTGTACCAGGCACCCAAATCAAGCCGGTTCTAACCCGCTCCTTCTCACGGGTTTGGGGGGGGGAGAGAGGTCAGTGGCTGCAGAAGAGGCCCTAATGGGTTTCGTATGCAGGTACCGCAGAAGGGACACGGGATATTGTGTTCNTCTCTCTCTCTCTCTCTCTCTCTCTCTCTCTCTCTCTCTCTCTCTCTCTCTCTCTCTCTCTCTCTCTCTCTCTCTCTCTCTCTCTCTCTCTTTCTTTCTGTTTTTCTCTCTTTTTCTGTGCCTGTTTACCAGTTTGCATTTATAAATAGTGCTTTAATCTTTCTGAAGAACTGCTGTGATTAATAGAAGATCAAGTTGAACAAGGGTGCAGAAGAAGAATCAAAAGTGCCGCTCATCAGAACAAATGATTGACTTGACAAAGTATTTTCTCCTCAATGATTCTCATTGTTTTAGTTTTTCTTTCCTGTGACGTTCATGCCTCCAGTTCTCTTCATATTTCATCTACTCACAAAGCTATTTTGCCCATCGTCCTATAAACCAATTCATCATGCCTTTGACTACAATTACATCCAGACAAGCAGCCTCATCCAGGCAAACGTTTCCACTCTTCCTGGAGAGTTACAATTTTCGGAAGAACAGCATAGCGGGAACAGAGACGAGAGATGAAAAAAAAAAAGAAAAGAAAAGAAGCAAAGCAGTTCGGCTCATGTACATCCAGGACAAAGACAGAGCCAGATGAGAGCTCCTCTGCTCCCCACATGTGGACATGAGGGTCGGGTCTCACAGAGTGTGCGAAGACAGCTGGAAAATTCCCCTGAGCCCAGTCTAATTGAAAGCTTATCATCTTCTCTTTGTGCTTCCTGAGCGGCGGGGGATCGACGAGGAGCAACCCAGAGAGCGACTCTGTGATGAGACCTGGAGGAAATAGTTGGGAATGTTTAAGACGGTGCAGATCTGTCATACACTCACACTGTGAAGTGGAGCTCAGACTGTCTGGGTGGAAGGTGGTGTGAGATCTGTCAGCAGGGGATTGTGTGTATGTTTCTGTGTGTGTGTGTGTGTGTGTGTGTGAAAGAGAGTTTCTTGTGCGTGTGTGGGGATGCTTTGAGTGTGCAGAGTTAATTGAATACAGTGTGTATCAAGGCTGCGTGTGTGCGTCCTGAGGCTTTGTTGTTCTGCCAACACTGCCCCCATAGAAGGCCTGACACACACACGCTTGCACGCACGCACGCACGCACGCACGCACGCACGCACGCACGCACGCACGCACGCACGCACGCACACACACACACACACACACACACACACACACACACAGCAGAAGCCATACAGAAGGAAAGAAAGGAGAGAATTGAATGAGAAGAAAGGATAAAAGAAGCAAGGAATGAGTTTAGATACAGGAGAGTGTAAACAGGGAAAATATGGGCAAAATGTGAAGAAAAAAAAACAAAGCAGTTTAGCAGTGAAAGCCCTTTCATAGTGAGTCAACAGGTGGCATTAGTTTAAGAGTGAGGAATTGTGGGTATTGTATTTCAGGTTAACCACATGAGACATCTGAAATCAGACCACCCTACAAGGTAGCATCTCAAGTGTTTAATCTTGTGGCCAGGATTCAAATGGGCCAAACAGATGCCACCAGTGCTGCATAAATTAACAAGCACATAGCTGGTAAAAAAGACGGCCGACATTCCAAACTTCTCCCGTATTGTTTTTAACAAGTGACAACTTGCCGACGTGCACTAACATGGAGACTGCCAGGGCGGTGTTGGATTCCTGAGCTGCGCTTTATTTACGCTCTGGGTACCACCGTGTTGACAGCTGAGGCATTTTCAAACCCCTGAGAAGTGTAGGTAATTGCCAGCGACAGTCTCACTAATGGGAAGATAATTATTAAAGGAGGTTATTGGGAGAGAACCACCAATGAGCTGCCAGGGTTCTGAAATGGAGGTGGTGGCATGTATGGTATTTACTGCATGAGGATAAAGAAGTTAGGAGAACAGAATTTGTTGGATCAGAATGTACTGGCATGAAATTGGGTCCCATGAACCTTTTATGGTGTTTTTTTTTTTGTTCTCCATTCTCATTTGTCAGCTGATGGAGGCTGGGTTTCTGGAGGTGAATTATACCCTGTGCCATGTTTTACATTTTGCTGCTCTACACCTCCTTATGTTAAACTATAAAAGGTTTCACAATGTAGACATTTTGAGCTTTGAGCCTTAAAATTAGAGAACTATTACAGTCTGGTTTTGTTTTTATAGCCAAGTGAAGAATGTTACCATAAATACTGATCCTAAATCTAACATATTTATGATTTTTCTTGAAAGGGCAGATGAAGAATAATGATGTTATCATAGTTCTGTCTTGGGATTCCTTAAATTAAATGACTATAAAAATAGGATCTTTAAAAAGGAATTAAACAGCAGTTGGGAAGCAAAACGTGAAACACATGTTTTTTAATTAAAATGATTAAAAACTACATTATCTGCAAACTTTACAAGCACACAGTATGGAAGCATTAACGATAATATTACATACAGGGATGAGATCTTTAAATTAACATATCAGTTTCAGATGTACATGCTTTGAGCATAAAGAGAAATGAAGATAGCAAGATGAATTAACATTTTTTGATACATGAAAAGGAATCGAGGGGATTCTTTTAAGAAGAAGANAGTTTCAGATGTACATGCTTTGAGCATAAAGAGAAATGAAGATAGCAAGATGAATTAACATTTTTGATACATGAAAAGGAATCGAGGGGATTCTTTTAAGAAGAAGAAAAAAAGTATCATTGTGCTCTTTAATCCAATATACAATAAAATACTTGTACATTTTGGCTTCCTGGTTTTGCAATAAGAATGATATTAGATCAATCAAAGACATCATTTGTTTACAGCACATCATTAAAATCCTGACAGTATTACAGGCAGTTTGTGAAGATCTTTGGTTTTTGTGAAGGAACCACACAAGTATAAATAAAAATGTGGTTTCTCTAGCTGCATGAGTTTTTGCCCATAATAAAGTGAGGTCTTGAACCAAATGAAGGCTCTAGAGGAGAGAGCGTGGAACATGCTTTTCCTCTAAATAGAAGGGAGACAGGAATGAGGCATTGTTACTGATTATTTAAAAAAAGAGGAATAAGGCAGAGGGTGTGAATGTGAGATCTACATAACACATTGCATAACTTATTTTTGTACCTGAGCTGCAAATGCTAGCTTTTTTTTTAGACCACTATTTGCTTTGTAATTTAATCTCACATGTGTAGAAACTAAACGCCCATCTTTCAGAGTCACGAATGCTAATCATCTTCCTTTAAATGGAAGAGCTTCCTGGTAGACATTACACACCTGATGCATGCCGTACATGCCTTAGTAAGGCTCATACCAGGATGATCTGCGCATACGTATGAAATATTGGCAGAGCCATGAGCCCCTGGCACTGCTGATCAGTAAATTAGACCAGAACAGAAGGAATCAAGGCCATAAAAACTTCAAAGTACTTACTGATTAAACAGAACAAAGGCAACAAGGTTTTTTTTTTTTGGTTTTTTTTGTAATTGCCCTTGGTGTTGGTAAGAAGATATCACTCTGACCCCACCTCCTACCTCTATCCCTTCATCCTCACGTTCGTCCTCCACCGGGGATAGAGGGATCACATGTGTAAATGCAGGGGAAAGGCCCTTGGGATGGGAGGGAATGTGCACACACACCTGTGGTGCAGGAATGTGTGTGTGTGTTTAATCATGAAATGATCAATTACGAGATGAATTATTTGTGTCTGTGTGCGTGTGTGTGTGTTTGTGTGTGTGTGTATATGTGTGCGTGTGAGTGTTTAAGGACAAGGACACTTCATGTGTGTTCAGCAAATACATGTGCAGGAATTGGTAATATTTATGTCTACAGACTTTCAGATAATTGTAAATACATAACTGAAAAGGAGAAATGAAAGTTCAAACATAGTGCAAAAATTAAGCGAATGGCTTTTTTAGGGCAGGAAGGAAATTTGGAAGTTGCTTTAAAAGATTGCGGCTCCAGATACACCATCTCACTAACAGAATCTGTTGGGCGTGGGTCATTTGTAATAAAAGTTTTTAGTGCATCAAAGCTACATTGGAAGACAAAATAATTACATTAAAGGTTTTGTTTTTTTTATAATTTAGTAGCAATATATTACACAAATTCCAAATTTTTACTTAACAACAAAACATGGTATATATACTGTATATATCTATATATAAAAAAAGGAAAGGAAGAGAGAAATGCTTATGGATTTTTTTTTTGGGTATATGCATACATTTCCTCATAATTTGGCTCAAATAAATATCAAAAGTAAACCATGTCATCCACTTGAAAAATACCAGAGTAGGACATTTGTTTTTCAGAAAAGGGCTTGAATAAGAAATTTAAGGAAAAAAACAAAAGATCAAGAAAAGAAACAACAGGATTTAAATATT
>JANJYP010133542.1:0-14412 GCA_024605115.1 Rastrelliger brachysoma | reverse complement strand
AATATCTCATTATTTGTGCATTATGAGTCAATAAACACATTACGAAAAGGATTTCAGCAGTTTAGAGCAGCACAGGTAAAAATGTTGTTGCAGTACATCTGAAGCTATACATCTGGTCCTGAATTTTATCTGCCAAATAAGACGCTGTTTTGAAAATGGCTTTAAATAAAGGTTGTCCTTCACCTGTGCAGTGAGAGCTATAGTGAGACAGTGACACTGGATGACTTCAGTGGTCCCTTCTTGGAATGAAAGACTGAGATTTTTTTAAGTAAAGTAAATCATCCTTTGTTCCTCTGAAAAACAGAGATGCTCAATGGAGACTTTATGTGGCCTTGAAGAATGAGGTTCCACATACTTTCAACAAAGATATACATTTTTTCTTTTTTTTTTTTTTTTTAATGAGAAAAGTTTAAATCAGTTGAAAAAAAATAAAGCAACACTTGTCATTATAAACTATTTTATCAACTACCAACAAAAGTTCAACAAGTTCTATCATAAAATGTATAATATTGTAGCAAAATATACTGTGCATTGCCCAGTGTTGGGCAAGCTACTTGTAAAATGCAGTGAGCTAACCTACCAATTACTCCCCATTAAACACCGGAAGGAAGTCACAGACACACTGTGACATCATCAGTGGCTGATTGAAAAAGTCAGTGCTCGGATCTCACACCTTCATTGTTCATGTAGTAGTGTATATAATTTAGTTATTGGTCCCAGTTTCCTGGGTGGTGCCCTGCATTATTAATTAAATGTAATCTTTAATTTCATAATTATTTCTTATAATTAAGAATTAACTAATAACCAAATATACCCTTTTCAAACCCCAACAAAGTACTGTATTTTCCACACTATAAAACGCACCTGACTTTAAGCCGCACCAGCTAAATTTAGGGGAAAAAAACAATGTGTACACATACAAGCCACACTGGACTATAAGCCGCAGGTGGGGGTTTGTGCACATAGGAATTTGTCGGGAAAGAGATGGCTGTTCGGGGAAGCTTAATTCTATTTTATTAACATTTCAATAAACAAGTTGCAGAATATAGCTTGCCTAATTGGAAACTAACCTTAGCATTGGCATTTGTTCACATTTGTCTATATCTTTTTTATGTTATAGTATGTCTACTTTCCAGTATGTGCAAACAGATTAATATTCTAAAATCTAGCACATTCTCTGCCGCCATTTTAATACTGAGTTATTCTGTTCCACATGCACTGGAAATTAAAGCAAAACACAAACTCAAATTGCTTCTAAATAATAAAAAAAGACTGAACCCCCGAAATATTCACATTCTTCACACTTCACACCTGAAGCACCTCCAGAACTGTAATTTTCCTGATCAGCTTAATGGGCACATGTTGCACATTAAGAAATCAAGCAAGGAGTGCAACCTGAGGACAAAGGCACATTCTGCATTGCTGACATTTGTCATTTGCATTTGCACTGATTCAAAGCAGAACTTAAACACTTGGCAGCATTATGCTTAGAAATCAAGTGAAAGGAAGAGCATATTTCCTTTCACTGTGTCAGTTATTAATTGTTTTATTAAAAAGCTGTCAAAAAATAATATCAAAACATCAAAGCTTATCTGAATTTGAAATTAAATTTGAAGGGAGAAATGTGTGTTTGGATGGCCAAAAACTGTTTTCTTTTACCAAAAAAGTGTGATATTAGTCTAATTCATTCATCATACTTCTTCTAATTTAACAACAGGTGAGCAGTGTGTTTGTGTGGAGCCAATATTCTACAGTAGCTCAATACTGTGCTAAACTGAGCCTTGCCCACTTTTTGCAGCCCAATCAAATAACAATGATTTGATTTATACGCCTGCTTCAACTGTATGCTGCTCAAATATCTACAATACTCTCACAACACAAAGGCTAAAGAAGTTCTAACTTCAATTTCACTAGAACTTTAATGTGGGAGTTGAAGCTTAAAACCAATGTAAACTTGACTTGTTTGCTTTCACAGCATGGAAAAAACATCTATAGGACTCAGATTTAAAATGATTAAACAAAATATATATTTAATCATTGTTTTCCAAAAGTATCTAATTACAGGAGTAATCCAAATCAAAGTTTCCAACAGAAAAGCACTATGGTAAGAAAACTCTGTGGCTCAGTCTTCACAAGCCTCAGCTACCTGTTAGCTCTATGCTCTTAAAGTGGCAGTAACTTAAAAAATGACTGCTTGCAAAGTTACCCCTCATAAATTAAATAAAATGATTTTTTTTTTTTTTAGTATTTTGCCTATTTCAATAATCTGTTTATTCAATGAAATCAACTATTTATTTAGATTTCATATGAACATTATCACATAAAAACAAACAAAAAAAAACATGTAGAAACACATAAATCACACTTTGGCTCCCACATTTAACATTGACATCATTTGAGATCTCCCTTTGCTATGCACTAAAAACAAAATAGGTCTATCTTTCTTTTTTTTTTTTTTTCTTTTTTATTTCAGATTTCAAGTGCCATATTACAATCTACAAATGAATTTCATTTGCCTGGCTTGCATAACTGACAAGTGGACCTATGTGTGAAAATACAGATTGTAGAGGATTTATCTGGCCAGATGGAGGATATTAATTCTAGCACAGATTAGCTCTGCTGATGATGCAATCCATTTAAAAGATGGTTTCATGTCGACTGTATTCACTGCAGTATGGGTACATGAAGTACAGTTTCACTGGTCACAGTTATCAGTGGCTGTCACTGATGGAGTCAAGCAAGTACAACACAAGCACAAAACAGTGTTTTCATGAAACTAAAAGGCTGATTGGTTTTCAGTTTTGATACATTGATGTGATTGGCCAATGCACTACCCACATTCAAATGAATAAGAAGGCTGTTTCTTCATACAGAGTTAATATTAGTCTGTATTAGTAGTATTCATCTCAGGAATGCTACATCTGCCCAACTACTCGAACATGTTGGGGGCACTCATAATAGATATCACTGAATGAAAAAAATGATTTCTGGGTAGGCAGTGTGATTTTTTTCCTTAAAAGGTTTCAGATGTGTATCTGTTTTGTCAAGTATACAATTAACTAAAGGAAATATAAAAATAACTGCTCAACAAGGTCTGTCATTTTACAATGGCTATCTCTGAAGCCTGGGAAAATTAAGGTTTTGTTTGTTGGCTTTTAGCTGGCTGTAGCCCCTTCTGTCTCTTCATTTGATCAATACAAATTCACAGGTGCTGCTCTTTATAACATAAGCCAGCAGTACAACAGAGCAAAACATGAAGGGGTGAGAAATGTTCACATTTAATTGTAGGCATTTTTGACCACACATACTGGCGATGGAACAAATCTTTCTAGGTCCACTCTCAGCATCAATCCCAGAGCAATACTGAAGGGCACAATTATACATTTTGTAATATTAAAATAATCCCTTTTAAATAGGCAGTTTAATGTATTTATTATACTGTGACTAATACAGCACATTAGTTTTTGTGAATGTTATTTTCTATAGGGATGTCAAATAATAATGTGCCACAGCAAACAAATGTTTAAATGACTAGAGGCTTGAAAAAAGTTAAATTAAAATATGTAGGGAAGTAGTTTCTTGATTAGATGTTATGTGATCAAAACAGCATATTGTGTTGCAATCCATATTTTGTTTAAATTGTGTGTCTGGATACTGTGTAGAAACTCTGCTAAAATAGCCTGTGTGGAAATGAATTGACACATTAGTGCTGGAGCTCTTTAACGATTTGTCAAAAGAAATTAGAGCAACTGCTCTTTATGATGGTGCTGCATAGGAAAGTAACTGGGGGAGAATAATGTAGTTTCAATTCATTTTATGCTGAAGGCAGGTCAGGGTTGAATTGCACCATTTGGCTTTTGAAACTAATGTCCATGCATATCTTGATTGCCTGAACAAAAGCGCAGGGTGGCCTTTATGGGTCCTGGAGGATGGGTGTGGGGAGGACTTAGCCTGTAATGCTCATTGCAGGAGATGATCACTGACAGCTATAACCTTAAGGCACTATTACCACCAGCAGCAACCATCATTTGGTTATTACATTCAACAGTGCAATCTAATGGGTACACCATTGTAGCTCTGTTGAAAGTAAGCTGTCTCACTGGGGTAGACATTGCTGACGACTGTTTTCCACACACTGAATTCTAAGTTAATTAATTATATCAAATGCATTCAAATAAAGACTGGGTGGTAAATGAAGTTTCATATCATGAAAACAGCATACTAATGGTAATCTCTCTGGAGCTGATTTACTGGTAACTTGGTAAAACTGCACTCAGCTTGTGAGTCAACATAATTAGTCAACACAATAACTCTTCAGTAGAATATAGCCACTGTCAGTTCTACAAGTTTTTCTACAAGATCCTTGTGAAGACTTACAGTAACAATCATAGCTGTGGTGTTTGACTTGACTTTGCATGCCAGAATCCTAAGTAGATCAAATCATTGCTTAAGAATTGTCTCATGCTTGATGGTCTAAACATTCTGTATTTAGCAGTGAGAGATTCTCAGTTTTTTAAAAAGCAGTCATGGGTCCTGTTCTTTCTGCTTCAACACATTTATTTGGAAGATGAGCCATCTCTTAGAGGACCAATGCACCCAATGCTGCCTACGATTAGAGTTCACTCTTCACATGGTACAGAACAGGGAGATATTGACTGCTTCCACTTGAGTGGAGTTAGTAGAGATTGACACATAATGAAAGCACAGTGGGGAATTGAAAACAAGGAGAAAAGTATACGTGCTTTCTGTGGGCTTTCAGCCTCTTTAAAAATCATTTACTTACTTATCATTTACTTTGTTTTTAATGTTTTCAATTATAAATTGAATTTTAATCAAATATAGATGTCAAACATGCTCTTTAAATCAGTTCACTCTACTCCTGTGTGACACACAAATACTGTACTGTAATTGCATGTACTGTACTTGTGTTAATCAGGATAGATCATTTAACCTAGGCCAGGGCCAGTACTTGTATAAATGGCTATATTAAGTCAAAACCAGTATCCATGGAATCAACACATCATATCAAGGACTAACAGTCCTTATTTTTGATCTTTGATCTTTCTGAATCAGGTCACCAACATTAGTTTTTTCTGCCTCTCCCATTTTGCCTTGTTCATACAGCAGTGCTAACAAGTACCATTACCACTTACTACATTCAAGTGGGACAAGTCATCATAGTGATAAAATCAACTATGCTATGTATAAAATAAAGACATGCCAGTGGATACACACCACACGAAAATAAACTTAGAAACACTACTGTCATGGTGAGGTGTATTGTAATGGTGGCCAGCAGTGGTCACCAACCATGTTGATGCTAAAGGAGGTGACTTTTTTCTAAGAAGAATAAAATTGTACAGTGCTGTCAACCAAATGTCTCCACATCTCCTGCAATTCACCAGGTAAGGTCAGCTGACCACATGCACAAACAAAAAAAGTTTTTTGTAAAGGCTTTTCTGGCGTAGACAGAACTGACATAAACCCATCAAACTGGATAACATAGCTGCTGACCATGGTGAGGAGTTAAATCTGATATTCTCCCTTCTACTCATCACACTGTAATAAAATAGCCCAACCAGCTAGTTGAACATTTGACGGACAATAACATACACCACCAGGTCTTCATTTGAAGAATGAACTCCAAAGAGGGATTTCTCTGATTTGCCTGACAGTCTATTAAAGCCACATGGACTGGAACCTGGGGCTTTTGCTGCAAGGGCTCATGCCAGTTTTATTTGACCAACTGTCAAACCTTGCCCATGAAAGAAGCATGAAACACCAACATTTCTGAAGTCTGTCTTGAGTCTTGTACCCAGTAACACAGGGCCAAGCTTGGGCAAATATCTTTATGCTAGTATGGGGGATTGAATATTTAATGCCCATGCTGAGATATTAACAAGTAGGTCTTTTGAAAGGGACAGTGGGAGAGACTTTGAAATCTTCAGTAGAGTAGGTGGTGGAAGAGTGCCAAGCTACCCACCTCTCCAAGGTCATTATCCTCCACAAATGATTGGAAACTGCTGGATGTAGCCAGCAAATACGCCTTGTGCAGAAGTAAGGTGCTCAGTGTCAATCAGTCAGTTAATCAGCCAATGTCTGGCTGATTAAGACTCTTGGTTCAATTGAATACATTCCCAAAAACTAAAAAAAAGTAAAGTGAGATTTTTGTTTGGTTTTTAGACATTTAAGAAAAAGGAATATTTTACGCAACAACTTAGAAACAATTAGAAGCTTTGAAAGAATTAGGCTCATTTTGCATTAATGTTTTTTTTTTTTTTCCACTATCCAGAATTTGACCTGCTGTCTCAAATTACTGCAGATGATACAGTTTGAGATGTAATTAAAAATCAATTAGGAAAATGTGGCAGGGAAAGAGTACTTCTTTATCCCCCTTCAGCTAAACAAGGTCATTAAGCAAACTTGATATGACTTTTAGGCAATATCCAGGTGTGTGTAGACAAAATCCATCACAGTCCTACAAGGAGCATCTTGAAG
This sequence comes from Rastrelliger brachysoma, assembly GCA_024605115.1. Taxonomy (NCBI): domain Eukaryota; kingdom Metazoa; phylum Chordata; class Actinopteri; order Scombriformes; family Scombridae; genus Rastrelliger; species Rastrelliger brachysoma. The sequence goes on along the minus strand of JANJYP010133542.1, from coordinate 7,914 downwards.
TTGGTGCAACTGTTTTAACTGTGAACATGCAAAGGTTATGATATATGTAATTTGATTTACTTAGTTAGATTACAGCAGAGGCATACTTATTTAAAACAGTTTTAAGGATAGCAAATATAAGTTTTAATCAAAATTCAAAATATATAACATAAGTTTTTTTATTTTTCTACCACACACCAGAATTTTTTTTTATCATTTAATGTATGCTGTTCAGTGTCCTGTAAATTAATTCAAATGAAAGAGGGAGATTGGTTTTATCTTGTTTTGATGGAAATCCGGATTTTCTTTAAGCACCACCACTTTGTGTCGTACAGATCGTAATTTGCATAGTACATGCATTTGTTTGGAAGCAAGTAAAAGAAAAGTGCAATTCACCCCATACCTTTGATTTTAAATAGCTGCTTACAGGATGCAATGAAGTAATGGAATCTTTTTGTGGTTATGTAAGATTATTGTGGTTATGTAACATATGCATAATATCATAATGGTGAAACAAAGTAAACTATGTAATAGTATCATTCATATACCTACTAATGGTGCTTTCCCCACTATACAGTTCCAGCACTACTCTACACAGCTCGACTCATTTTTTTGCTATTCTACTAGGGGTTATACCTGGTACCTTTTCAGTACCTGCTCTTCTCTGCTTCCAAGTGCGCTGAGCCAATACTGTGTGGCGTTGGCCGACTATTGGCCACTGATTGGTCAGATTGTTGTCACTAAAAAGTCATAAATGCGGCTCACTCGATGGCGTGATGACTAGAGCGTTGGCAATATGAAGCATTGCTCTTAAGCGGCAGACCCCGGTTCGAATCCCTGCAGGAGCGTCCTTTCCCCGCATGTCCATCTCCCCTCTCTCTCCCATTTCCTGTCTTACAACATTACAATAAAGGTGTCTGTGCCAAAAAAAGTCTTTAAAAAAAAGAGTTATGAATGTCACTTCCAACACAACAACACACAACACACAGCTGCCATTTTTAAATACTCTCACTCTCTGCAGCCTTCTCTTGCTTCCTTCCAGCAGCAATTACAACATTACCCCAATGTCCTCCATTCTTTATGTTTGTGTTGTATGTTAAACGTTGTGACAACAGTTTCACACAACTGTGCTAAAACCATTGATGTCAGTAATGTGTTACTTTAATCTGAAAACTTTTTTTCAGTAATGAGTAATCTAGCCACTTTCTATTTATACAGTAATCAGATTAAAGTTACTTACCCAAGTCACTGTGTGTCACTTTTCTTCGTAAAAAGCAATTACATTTACAATTACATTTACAAAATAATCTTCCCAACACTGCTAAGAAAGTATAATCTTAGTTACTTAGTTACTTTTAAAATCAAATCAAGTAATCAGTAAAATCATAACTAAGTTACCTTTTAAAGGAGTAATCAGTAATCAGATTACTTTTCCAAGGTAACTATGCCATCGCTGTATATATAATGACCCAGCCCATGTTGAGGAGGTACTGTGTGCCACATACCTACCCAAACCAAGTCAAGCTGAGTAGTGCTAGAACTGTGTAGTGGAAATAGCCATAACTTTACTGTAAATGTTATTATTATCTGGTAATTTCTCTGTACTTCCTCATGGTACACCTAGTGTTAACAGAGTGCTGTAAATATGTTTGTCTGATTCTGGGCCAGCATTTAGAATAACCAGACATAACCAGTCTTCTCCTTGTAGTTCCTTTAACACAATGTTGCACTACCTTTCAACATCCCTCAAACACATTTACAGGATAACAGATTATTTCTGTAAAGTGATTCACATAAATGATTAATTCAAAGAAGCAAATTAAGCAATTTGAGGGTACACATTATCACCTACACACAAATTATCAAAAGGTTTGACACTGATACCTGCTGGGCTCTGTATTTTAATATAATATGCTTCTTTTTTATAACCTTTGACAATAAAAAACAGCTAAAAGTATAAAGGAGCATTCATATAACTAGTCACACTCATTTGTTGCTATGAGGCATTTTAAGAAATCTTTGGAGACTTTCTGTTGAAACCTGCTTCCATATTGGCCTTGTTTCATTTATCAACCCAAGGAAATGAAGAGTAAAGTGTTTTTTTTCTCTCTCCTCCTTTTATCTGTCTGTTCTTTTTGTCACTGTCTTCATACCCTCCAGTAGACGTTAGGTCCATAATTTCACTGATATCATGCAGCTTTCTCTGTTTACTGGCAGTTCTTTTAAATAAAAAGTCAAAATCTGGCTGTTCAGTAATTGTTTCTGCCTTATGGCAATAAAGTCATTAACTATTTTAAGTCAAGATGCACTGTCTTCCCTTGCACCTTGGTGCTCAGTGTGATTAAATGGCAAATGACTGCCAATATCATTTTGCATTCATTAGATTGCAGTCTGAATTTGATGGATCACATTTATCTTCACAGTTATCAAGGCAGAAACTGGTTCTTGAGTTTGTGTCCATCCTGTGTGTGTGCCTGCACTTTCCAGTGCGGGTTTTCGATATACTTTCAACTGGCTCTCTACAATTATACTGCACTATCTAACACAACACTCTTTGACTTCAGGTTAGGTTACAGATCACAAGTTTTGTCAGTGATCTGCTCATGCCCTTTAAGGCCCATTCATCCACACAGTGTGACCTAGAGTATACTGACATGACAGTGACATGACTGGTGTTTCACAGCAGGACATCATGAAATGCCCATGGGGAAGTCCTAACATCACTGTACTTTAATGGTAAAATTTGTGATGATAATAAAAGTGACATAAATGTTATCTCTATTTAGTTCACTGTTTTATGCATTTTGGATCTCTACATGTATATTATTTTATCCAAATAGGAAGTCTGATCAAAGAACATCACAGGTATAGTCTTATGCCATAGTTGCAATCACTCTAATGTTTAGTGCTAGCCTTCACAGTCAAACCATCACCCAGTTATAGTATATGTGAACTATACTTACAAGTCAGACGAGTCATGCCATATTTGACTGGAACATTTACATCTATCTAATATGTGACTAAACTGAAAGCATACATTTTAGTAAATCTCAAGCGGATCAAATAATTTAAATGATACATGTAAGAATAAAAATGCATGTAGCATTTTAAGTGGGAGAATTATATGAATGAATGATACTTGGTACCATGGAGACCATGCAAACAGAAATGCACTGACGATATAAGGAGTAACAAGAAAGCCTTTTTTCTTTCAATGTTATCTTTCTTTTAATAGGAACATATGCAAAAGGGTGAGCACAAGTTGCTCCTTAAAGTTATGGTACATTTTCCAGATATCAGACAGACTCTGTTTCTATCTTCACTCTGACATTCTCTCCATTCTGACCGCTTTCTGTGGGGGAGGGGAATTTTATTCGATCACCAAAATGCTCCAGCTAGTGGTAACACAGTATGTGATATACTGAGAGTTGGGCATTGCTTCATTCTGGCTCATCCATTTTCAACACACACACACACACACACACACACACACACACACACACACACACACACACACACACACACCACACACACACACACACACACACACACACACACACACACACTTTCTCATATTACAACTTAACAGTTCTCCAAAATATGTTTTTCTAAAAATATCTGAAAAGAAAAATGGCTAATGCAGAATCTTGATTAATATTTGATCAGCACTCCCTAGTTTTATTCCTCCTTTGTCCCGGCACTCATTTTGACAACACTTGACAACAGCTTGACAGTGGTGTTAGTCCCACCCATGTGTGGATTGGCTAATCACTGATGTTTTCGGGGCACTCATTGGATGAATTACTTTTCAACTGAGAAACTGTTGTTTCATGTCATGATGCCAGACTAACAGAATCAGTTTGCTTGACTTTGTGGAGTGGGCAGATTCAAAGAGCTACACCTAGGTGCATTTGGTAGGCTTCGATTGAGGGTGGTGCTAAATCATCAGATCATAGTGCAGCACTTCAGCATAGAGCAGATTGGCAGGAAGCTGAGCACAAACACAAATTAACGACCGGTTTTATTTCCAAAATAGAATACACTGTATTCCAACCAATGTTTTTTTTTTTTTTTTTTTTTTTTGCTTTTTCATTTAGATTTTGTTTTAGATTAAGTAGGCCTACATAATTGCACAAATTGTCCCTACCCTTGCTTGAGGTTGAATCATCAACTGACAAGGCAGAACAACAAGTCAGCACAGAGTTGTTTTACTACCATAACAACATCATGCTACGTTATCTCACAAGACTGTCCGTGAATTTGTGGATCCCACTGTAAGCCGGAGTCAGGCTGCTTCGCAGCAGAGACGGATCCAGTGAGAGTTGGTGGATGATGGATCCGTTCCGGATCGGAGCCTTTCCAGAGCCGTTATGGATGCCGTGGAATTCCTCAGTAATTCCTCAGTCTATTTACTAAATCAACACATTGTTCTATTTTCTTAAAAAAAAGAAATAATGCATTTTCTTTTAAACCAGTCTGATTCCATTCTATATAAATAAATGCTCTAGTAAGTCAAATAAGTTAGCCTCTTGACTTTAAAAGCATTACCCTGCAATCAAGTATTTCTGTATCAGAGGCAATGTTTTGCTGTGTGTGCTTTTAATTTCCACAAAATGTACCAAAGACTTTCCATGTTAATGTACAAATTGGGTTACCCTTCTTTCAAGGTCTCCAGCCTTAAATTAATATGACTTCTTTGGCAAGGAAACTGAAATGGCTTTTAAAAGAATTTAATAAAAAGCACCACTGATGAAATTAGCTAATGCCCATTGACATTTTATCCTGAGCATTATAAGAATAACTGGATGCAGTGATCATATTTCCCAAGGTTTCTGATGCTACCTCCTGATAGATTTCAATTTAATTTGTGAGTGAAAAGTTAGTCTTAAGGTCAGGTGTGGCACTAAGTTTATTCTGAAGCCAGCGATAATGCATTTGAAAAGGAGAAAAGATTCATTGCTGTATCTGGTGATATTATTCACTCACTAGCTGTGTCCTTCTTTCCAACTGTGAAATATTGACTGCAAAACATTTAGTGGGGTGAACACTGTGGATACAATATTTCACAAGAGGGTCTATCTGATATGATCTGATATGATGATATGGTATTTTCTGATCTCACAGTTGCATGTATTCATGCAGACTGCTCAGACCAAACAGCAATTACAAACACGGGGTCTTTGCCATCAGCTGTCTCAGAATATGGTTTTAATCTTTCATTCTCTACACACTAAACAAAAACTAGTACAAATCATTTTGCTTGTTTTATATCACATGTCAGCTATAATGATGGAGGCCCACACAGAAGATTCCAGCAGATAAAAAAAGCAGTAACCGTATGTCTCGGTAAACCCACGAGAGCAGCAGCCTGTGAAACAAAGCAGCTTTCACTTTTATGTTTTTTTCTGTCTGTGGTTGTTGGTAAAGTTGCTAGTAAATTTGCCATTAAAATGGCAGCAAGAACTACATTTTTTGAGCTTCTCTATCCATTTGAAGATTTCTTGCTTGTGTATAATGGTAGGAATGCTAAGCCTTTTGTATGTGATGCTGTAGCTCAAGGATGGATGAAAGTGTTGCAGTTTTAGAACATTATATATTTATTTCCTTTAAAAGTCTATTTTTCTCACATTATTTATACATAAAAACATAAAACCACTATTGTTATTTTGTGACTAAACTAGATAAGGTCATGAGGATGATGAGCTAAAACTGACACATTTAAAGACACCTGCCCACTATGTTTGACATTCTCATTTCATAAAACATCATCCCTGGCTTTTAATGATACATCTTTTATGTCTTTGTGTTACTTTGGTGTCTGTGTATTGGTTCTGTGCCCAAACTTTTTTGACACTTAGTACAGTATTGTTTTGAGTCATGTAGTCCAATGACACAATGTCTCAATATAATGCTAATTTAAAACATCTTTTTGCCTCATTAGTTTTATAGTGAAAGTGTTGAAAAAGGAACAACAAGTTTATGGTTTCAAACAAAGAGGGAAATCAACTTTTTTCTTTTTTTCTCGTGTAATACTCTTCAAGTAGACCTTATTAAAGCACACTTCAGCTGTATGGTTAGCTGACTTTGAGCCATCCTATCAAAGATTTTGACAACTCCTCTCTAAACCTGATTCCACATGCACTGCCTCACTGAAAGTCCAATTAGTAAGAGGAGAGGAATCCTACATGACACATTTAAAACAAGTATTATAAAATACTGAAGAATAATAAAAACATATTCAGCTCTTAAAAACTGTCTATTCTATTATTGTTGAGTTTCTCATACATATGCTCAAAATCTCTGCCAACCCACTCCATGCCATTTGCAGCCTTAAATAATATTTACTGTATGTATATTATATGAACTTAGCAATGGCACTCATGGTGGAAATAGTAAAAATAGGATGAGTGATAGTTGGGCATGGTCTAAAATTACAAATGCAGGTGCAGGTAAAATATGTAAAAAAATATCAGTCAACTGACCTACTGGCCATGAAGTGGGACAAAAATATTTGAAAGCAAATGTGTAAAAATTACATTAACACTAATTCATCTTGGCTAGAATTTCTTGCACCTATACATTACCTCTCATTTACCAGGTCGCAGGTGAGCCTTTTTTTTTTTTTTTTTTTAGAAACTTGCAACACTGTATATTCATACAATGTCAATTTTTGGATATGGATTATTTGTGTAGGCCTGTTTTACCCTTCTTAAATCTTAAACAAGCCAAATGTGTGATGGATGCCATCTTAGCCACTTCTTTCCAACTTCAGTGAAATTTAAATATAGTACTCATCACTGTAAAAAACATTGCCTATGGCAGCAATTACCTTTGCTAACATGTAATTGGCAGGAAAAAATATACACATTTTTTCTCTGGATGAAAAACAGCAAGTCTTATTTCTACTTTATAACAATACCATTGTTATGATGATGTTATGATGAACATTCTTTTTAGAGCAATGTGAGCTTTATTGACACAAATATTTCCCAGATTGCAATTGTGTTCTTAAACATAGAATGTATAACCCTGTGTAAATTATGTTATTTGATCAAATGAATGTCTTATGCTAATGTTTGTATGCTTTTTATGGTTTGCCCACTAAGTTATCTTTCTACTCTGCAAAAGTGGGCTTATATCTATAGAACAACATACACATGACAAATGACTGTGGAAATCTATGTGACATGACAACCTCACACATTATGTGGCTATGCAGTACACACACCCAGTGTTGCCAACTTGTAGAGTTTCCAGCTATTCTTAGTGACTTCTTTTCTCAAAAGCGACTAGCAACATATCTAGCGACTTTTTATCTGGCGTTATTGAAGAGTGTTCTAATATTTAGGTGACTCTGACATGTAGCTATCACTGCAGTTAGTGTCTTCAATCAATCAAACTGTATTTGTATAGCACTTTTCATACATTAAGAATGTAGCACAAAGTGCTTCACAAAATACAAAAAAAATATAAAATGTACAAAAGAGAGTACAAAACGTAGTAAAAAAAAAAAAAAAAAAAGCAATCGGCAAGTCCCCTCCCACATCCTAATGCACTTACTAAGTCAGGTTCACAGAAGGCTCGCACAGCAGTCCCAGCTGCAATCAGTAGGGGTTATAATGACGTTATTCCTCTCTCCTATAGCATCCATTAATTATGCAAATTAGGTGATGACATCATTTAGCGACTCCTAGCAACTTTTAGGACAGCCAATAGCTACTTTCCTTATTGAGGAGTTGGCAATACTGCACACATCAACCTTGTGAGAGAATGGCAGAGAGGAACCCATAGCATGGTACGATGCTACTTTTGACCTATTAATAAAAGTACAGCAGATTGTACCATTAGTGACATTAAAGTGTCTCACAGCAGCAATACAGGTGCCCTATTCAGTGTTTAAAAACAACACACTTTAAAAGTCATAAGGAGGCTGCA
>JANJYP010133537.1:0-11038 GCA_024605115.1 Rastrelliger brachysoma | reverse complement strand
ACCCCCTCCTTTATCTCTTATTTAAATGATTGTCTTTTCTCCACAGCACAGCCTGTCCATATTTATATATACATATGCCAGTCTCTCTAGCCTCTTCTTTCTTACAGCTTTTCTTTCTTGCTCTTTCTCTCATTCTTGCAGTGAATTCCCTCCCTCTCCTGCTCAAGCTGCTGTGCGCGATGCAGGCCAGTGACCCGCCTTCCTCTTCCTCCTACGGCAAGATGGACGGGTTACACTTCACGCTGCTCTACAACGGTGAGGTGAAAAGGCGCTGTTGACAGGTCATACTGAGCGTCACTCTCCTCACCCACGGCTCTCATCTGTTAGCACACATACACAAACAGACAGCTCCTAACACGCTTTTACATTACTCCATATAATCAGACACACGCTCTTCATTAGAGAGGGTGAATTGATAAAACTCTTGATATATTACAGACACACGTTTCTTTGCAATAATGCATGCAATCTTAAACATTTATCAGCATGTTCCTCACTCACACAGGCACTAACATGCTACATTGCAGACATGCTTTGCTAACTGTGCCAGATAATATCTGGCATTATCTTTCTATTCAACACATGGCCTGCTGTTCTGTTGACGTTATCTCACCACCATCCCGCAGTCCTTTCAAAGTGTTTGATTTGATATCACCCATCGACTCAGAGAGGCGCTGGCTACTGATCTGGTAATCTGGTGAATATTGTTAAGAAATGTGCCCGACATGTCTGACAAATTCTAACTCTAAGCCTGCAATGATTAGAAAGAATATTTACTTTCTGCCCTAATGTCAACACCCTTCATCCCTCTGTGACTCACCAGTTAGGTTTTTAGTCTTTTTTTCTACCGCATTAGTGGAACCTCTTTCTGTGCTCACGAATTATATTTCCCAGCTGTTCATCCTTCGACATTTTTCCCCGGCAGATCAGATTAATTCAGTCTTTACAGACCACTGGGAGGCATGACGTGACAAGCAGTAAATGGTGCAGCGTTTTACATTTTATCTGTCTGTCACATCTTGTTTTAATGTGTCCCTTCAAATAATGAAACGCTGATCAAATTAGAGTTACAGATGAAATGTTAAGATGGAGAAAGTGAGTTATCAGACTTGAATGTGTATCTCTCTGTGTGTGTGTGTGTGTGTGTGTGTGTGTGTGTGTGTGTGTGTGTGTCAGTGAATAATATAGCAGGAAGGTTGAAGCCTACCGACACGGCGAGCCTGCTGCGTGCCCTCAGCTACTTGTACTGCGGCCTGAGTCTCTCCCCTGCACACTGCACTGACAGAGGTTAGACACTCTTTTCCTCCTCTTGTGACATTCTATCTCCTCCTGTGTTCTCCCAGTCTGTTACTACCCCTATGTTGCATCTTTTGCACATCCTTGTCACCAAACATAGGAATTTGACTGTTAAAGGCATGTTGTATTGAGACACAGAATAAACAATAAGCGCGGAAGCTGGCACTTGGTGTACCTCGTTAGATAATGGCACACACACAGAGACTAGCTCATTCCCTTAGACACTTGTACACACTTGTTAGGTCTGTCAGACGTGAGAGCATCTCAAACACGTGCAGGCTCTCAGCATTGTATTGTCAACCTTGCTACATGTAGAAAATATTTGTAACACACACACACACAACTCCATGCATACACACAAACATGGGTGCAGTTACACAAACATACATGCACCCATATCTTAATATGGTCAGCAGACTATCTTTCACATACAAGCTAATCCCCATTCATACCCACTGCCACGTTGCCAAAAAGATTATTCTTTGTGCAGATAATAAAAAATAAGATAGAAGAGGAATTTGTCTGATGTTGGCTCCTAAATGTTTTATTATCTTTGTTCAAGAGAAAACAAAAATATATCACCTCTGAATACCACAAAGGCAAAGTGTGGCAATGTGTGAGTGAATCTGCCAAAATATAGAAGAAATAGCTCCACTAACTGAATAAATAGGATATGTGATTAATTAATTAACAGGATTAATACAGACGTGTTACATACTGAAGACATAAATGATTTGGCATGGTGATTAGCAGTGTTTTTAGCGCAAACTAAATAATTTACCTGGACAAGCTTCCCAGAGAAATCTCAGCAGAAGTCAGCAAAGAGCTGGTGTGTTGTTGAGGCCAGTGGCCAGAGTGGAGAGATGCCACTGAGAAGCAAAGCCAATTATGCCCATAGCATTTCTTTTCTGCTTCTGTTTAACACTAACTCCCTTCACCATCTGTTTCGTCGTCAATAGTGGTGAGTTTACAGATGCTAGTTGCTCCAGCCTCAGGCTAGATAGTGTCTCAGCTGAAGGTAAGAAGGAAAGGAATAGAAACATATTCTGTATTCAACGTAATGGCAGATAATATACTGTAGTAGCTATTGATAATATCTAATTATACTCTTTGTAGCCCTTGATCACTGTGGCTCCCTACAGACTGTATTTATTACCAATATTATGCAAATTATTTCCACTTATTCTGTTCATTTGTGCTGATTCAACAACCTGATTTCCATGTAGACATAATTAAGGTGTATTAAGTCAAGTCAAAGATGAGCATTGCACTCTTGTTTAGGGTGATGTGAAAGAGTCTGTGCATGCGTGTGTGTGTTTGAGCACTTGAATGTTGGCCTATTTGTGTGTGTATTAGTGCCTGAATTTGTGTAACTTTAAGTTGAACAAGTGTTTAAGTTTTAAAGTTGCTACAGATGCCACACAAAGTGAATATTTGTGTTGATGTAGTTGTTGTGCTCACACACACACACACTGACACACAAGTGCAGAGCCTATCAAAGTGTAATGACATAGTGCCTTCCCCTCCCCAGCTGTCTCAATGCTGCTCTCCAACAGCGGACTGATGGACCAGCTGCAGAAAATCCTCTCCTCCTCCTCCCCCTCCTCTTCCTCCACCGCCTCCACCTCCTCCTCTACTCCATCCCTCTCTCCATCAGCTGGCCCTCCTTCAGCTCTGCTGTGCTGCAGCCATCTACTCCTGTCCTCCCTCATTACCTTGCAGCATGTTCACTCCGCTCAGGTACACACTACAACCCAGCTTCGCTCTTATCACAACTTGAAAATAGAGTTTCACCCAGTCAAGGCACTCAAGGACAAGAGATTCAAGGGCAAGACACTGAGCATGCAATAAAAATGTATGTTTGTTCTGATGTGGGCACAGAATACTAAACAGCAGTTGGATTCATTTGATACAAATCAATGTAAGGCTGTGGTATTGAACAATGCATTTTCTTCTCTGCTCGCACTGCAGAGATAATACATTCTTGCTTGCAATGAGCTCAATCTTGTTGTTCTTGTGATTCTCTCCCCTCTCCCACTCATTCCCCTTTCTTCATTATTTCAGGTCCATAAGAGCATCAGTTGGAGTTTGGACACAGCTCTGCAGCGACTCCTTGTTCAGAAAAGAAACACAAACAATCTCTTGCTGGGTAACAAACTTGTGATTGTTTCTGAAAATTATTTGTGAAAGGGCCAAAACAGTTAATCAGAAACAATTGTGTGTCAAACCGTAACAACACAGAGAGGATTATCTGATGCTTTTCACACGTCCTGTGTTTTTTCTTTTGTTTCCCTTTTTTGTTCTGTGCATCCTCTTCATCTCTGCTCATTTTCACCCTTGCATTCATTTTGAGCTACTCTGCTACAATTGCACTATGCGTGTAAAAACTGAATCCATGTCAGTAGAGTTTGGTACAAATCTCAGGACAGACTAATGGGCGTTTGCTTCCATTCGCTTTACATGTACTCTTTACACAGGGAAAAGTGTCTGTCACTTTTTAACCTCGGTGTAGGTAACCAAATCCCAGCATGCATTTCACACACTTTCATTATATTGAGTGGTCCACATCCATGCTGCACCACTCGGAGACAGATCATCCCTGCTGCTCCAGTGTCTCTGTCTGTCAGCTGGATAAGTGGCCTGTCAGGGTCGTTGTGATCTATCGGCCCCCTCCCTCTGTACCCCCTCTCCCACCTGTGCCTCCTCCTCTCATTCCCCACCCATGTCTCTTCTCTGTCATTCTGTAGTTTGGTTGTTTTTTTTTCTTATCTCTAATGCTTCTTATTCTACACTTCTTTTTCTATCTGTCTCTCGTTCCCCCCATCTCTGTGTTCTGTCTTTTCCACCACCACTAATTGAGTCTTCCCTCCCTCCCTCCTTCCTTCTGAGAGCTCTAATCTCTCTGAACATAGTACAAGTGTAGTTCAAATGGCTAGCGGCTCTCAATGTGGAACCCATAGTTTTTGCAGTCATTTCGGCCAAGCCTCTCTCTCTGTTTAACTCCGTCACTCCTATGGTTTCTTAGTCTTGTCTCGCTGACCTTCCTTTAACCCTGTCTCTCACCGCCTAACGCACTCCGTACACTCTGCACTGACATCTTTAACTACTTGCCCTCCATTTCTGTCACATATCAATTCGAAAATTGCCCTCAATTTCTCCTGACTGCCACTCTCAGTCTCATCTGTGCTTCTATTCCCGCTGCTACCTGCTTTTACCATCTATTTCAAACTTCAACTTTCAGTTCTGTATGCTCACTTGCTGCTTTCTTGTTCTGCCATGATCACGCTTATCCTGTGGCCCTGCTTTTTCATTGTCCTCTCACTCCTTTGTGTTTGAACATACTATGTCCTCCTTTTCAAGCTACCTTTCTCTCTCTCTCTCTCACTCATTCTCTTACTTTCTCTTTCCAGTGAGCTATCTGAGGTTCCTGCAGGCTTTACTTGATGTTGACCTGGCATCAACAGTGGTGTGTGTGAGCACTGGTCCTGGCTTGGTTGGGCCAAGACCCCTGGGGGTCGAAGATGGCGCATTATACCCACTTGGCTGCAGAGGTGCCCAATTCCTCTCAACTGCTCTCAGTGGACTTCTCTTACAGGTTGTAGCACTTTTGGGAGGATTGACTATGTGTGTGTGTGTGTGTGTGTGTGTGTGTGTGTGTGTGTGTGTGTGTGTGTGTGTGTGTGTGTGTGTGTGTGTGTGATGTTACAGAACATGCATTGTGTAGAAAGAGATGGAGCATATAAATCCCTGGTGAAGATACAGTAGACAAGTTCCTGGATGTAGTAGATGATTAAGCTAAATGTGCAGTTAAATTGTAAATATAGATTTGCTAGAAACATCATCTTAAGCGCTCTATGGATTTTACATCAGCAGAGTCTGCTGCAGGGAGTGCAACACTGCATTTCACACATTTCTTGTTTATAGATAGAAGAAATAACAGAACATCTAAATTCTGTAATATAATGAAAAGTGGAGTGCAAATATATTGTTTTTTTTCTATAAGCAGTTACCAGCAAGTTACATATTTTAGTGTTAAGGGAAGACTTCAGCTGTTTTCCTGATCATTTTTTGTCCATGTTAACTATCAAAATAAACACTTAAAAGTAAATATTATATTTAATAGTGTCTTGGTGAATAGAGGTAGGTTGCATAATGACAAACTAAAAGAAAATGCACACCTGATCAAGCTGACTTACAGGTAAACATCAAAGGAAAATCACTCCAGTAGTCTTATTATATTTGTAATTCTATGAATCACTGTTTTCTTCAGGATCCTAACAAATGTAATATGAATAAAGATTAAAAAAAAAGATTGCATCTATCCTCAAACAAAGATACGTAACCATGTTCTTACACAGCAGTGGGCACAAATCCTGATATGACGCCTGTCTCTTGTTTTACTGTCATCCTACCCTGTATTCTGGAGCAAAGATAACACAGGTTATTTTCCAAACATTCACAGCATGGCACTGAACATGCCTTTCACAAACAAAGCTCTATAGAAAATGAGATTCTAATTGATTTAGAAGTTAGTATAATGGAAAGCCTCACACACCTAGCATTACCTCTCCTCAGTGGCTGCCAGCACAGAGTTAAAACCAACATGCTCCAAAATATGAGTAATTTTCCTAAGACATCTACTGTGAACTGAATTACAACATAATGTTGATGCTTACACAGGCCTTTGATTTTACTGTTGTTTCAACCTGGCCATTTTGTTTACTTTTTCAAACTAGTGCTCTAGCATCACAATACACAAGTGAAGCAATAAAATACTTTATCACACAACCAGGTATACTGTCTATTACCTTTACTGTCATTAGTTAATGGCCAAGTCTGAACCGTCACACACTAAAAGGTGCTTTTATTTTTTGATATAGGACTGGAGCAGAGATATTGTAAATCAATGAATCATGAAGCTTGCAGGTTTTATGAGTAGCTGCAGTGTGAGTGGTTGTAATTTATTTTGACTGTATCGATAAAATGGTAGTAAGATACATCTCGAATGGAGCTCACCTCTCCAGAGTCACTGTGCATTAAACAGACACAAGTTCGAATAATTTTTAAGACCCTTATATTTGAATACAGGAGCACATTATGTTGCAAGAAACACTGCTGAAAAGTGAGCACTAGAACTTAGTTTATTAAAGAGAAGGTTTGTACTGAGACATTTTTCTGTAGATATCTGTAGTTTTGTTCGTAATGAAGCACACTTTGCTGCCTAAAGTTGTAAACAGTGTCAGTATTCATCCTACTGCTGCTGCTTATTTTGACTGATGAGGTTAAGCAAATGGAAAACAGTTGAAAATTGGATCTTCTAAATGCACATCAGTATTCACATCAGCATATAATAGTTTAGACGAACAAGCAATTCCCAAATTAGCAAGCGCGCAGAGGTCATCCGGACACATGGGTTACAGTTAAATGAGCTACGCTGCTGCGGTATCACAGTCGTAACTCGTTAAACCTTTACAGCCAAGACAGAAACAAGTATGTTAAAACCAATGTCCTTAACTGTCACCTCTGCCAGCAGTGAGAGGTAATTAAAATGATGTTTGAACTAGACGGGAAAAAAAATGTATCAGCGTATTGTGGGAGGTCATGTGGAAGCCTGCTATTTATTTTACTGAGTCAGTGCAAAAGGTGGAAAAAGCTCTGGCTAATGAAGTGTAATACCAAAAATACATATTGATTTTAATAAATGATAACAACAAGAATTAAAAAATAACTATTGTGTATTCTTCTCCAGCTGGTATATACTGAAGATATATTAAATTAGAAACATTTCATTGCAACTTTAAAGTCAACACCTGAAAGATATTAACAAGTATGTTTGTAAACGAGATTCCTATTTTTGAATTTGATCATCTAAAAAAAATGTAGTTATAATAAGCAAACTGTGGGATAATTAGGTATTAGGTCTGTTGTGTTTCTGTTTTATCCTGTGCTGCAGTGTGTCAGCTTCTAGTTCCACACCAGAGGCGTTTCCTCTCTATGTAAAAAGACTGTACAGTATTGAACTGAGCTTCAGCTCCATGGTTCAGTGCTCTGTAGTCTGCTGTTCAGCAGCTGATACGAGTAACAGTTCCCCCCATTCCCCTCCTTTCTCTCCTCTGTTTTGCTCTCTTTTCCTCTTGATGCTCTGGTTTGGTGGAAGGAGGAGACACTACAGCTCCAGAGTGCCTCTCCTCCCTTCTTTTCTTAACTCTGCTCTCCTCTTTCCCCATCCCCTATCTCTCCACTGTCTCTTGTAACCTCTCCTTTCATCTTCTTCTCTCCATCTGCCCTCTCCCCTATTTGTCCCTTCCTTTACCCCTACCCGCTTCACCTCCCTTGCTCTTTCCTTTTCCATCTCCTCCTCTCTGCCTCAGCATCAGGGCCTAACTCTCCACTGTCGTCTATATATCCGTCTGGCCTACTTCAGTATATTTGGACACTACATAGTGCTCACTGCCAGCACCACCACTGTGGGAGAGACATTCATTATTAAACCCTCACTCTGTCGCTCTCTCCGGTGTTCCCTTGTTCACTCTTTTGTCTCTGGCTGCATCTCTGTCCATTGGCAAGCATGTGTCTGTGGGTGTATGTGTGTATATTGTCCCCACATCTGTTCTCTTGCACATCTGTTGCTGTGTTTGTGTCCTTTCACTGTCAGTCACTGCACACAGGCACATGTCAAACTCCTGTGTCTATTATGACTTGGAATGATATGACAACTTAAAGATGCAAGATGTTATTTTTCTCCTTTTTCTAAACTCTCACATATCTTGTCTCTTTCTCAGCAGAAGCACGAACTGTTGCTCAGAGCCTCAGTCAACTGTCTAAGTTCCCTGCTGGGCTTCCTTCAGAGGAGGAGTCCTGCTACAGGTACCAGAGAAAACAGTTTGTTAATTAGTATAAATGAGTACATGAGAGAGAAAAAGACTGAAAAAGCATGCATGTTAGCTTTCTACGTAAATATGTTTAAGAATGGCTGTGTACTTGCGACCATGTGAATTTGCAATATGTGTGCGAGTATATACTGTGGATGTGTGTATCATGACTGTCTCTCATATTATCTCTGTCTTCAGCATTGTAATATGCATGCTTTGTTTTTACATTCAGGCAGAATTTATTAATATTGTTGCTTTCGGCGCACTCACAGAAATAAACCAATTTCAGTAATTGCACCTGCAGGAATAGAGCCAGATTAAGCTGAATTGATTTGAATTAGGCATCCTGAATTGTCATTTTACTCCCTTCGGGTTTTGCTGTGTGTGTGTGTTCTTTTTTGTGCATGTGTGTGTGNTGTGTGTGTGTGTGTGTGTGTGTGTGTGTGCGTGCGTGTTAGCCAAGTATGTAGTTTGTCAGCCATGGAGTCGATTCCTCCTCCACTGCCTGCTCAACTCGGGAGAGAGCTGCCTTCTGCACCCTGCCATTCTCAGACTCATCACACTTGTGAGATGTTACACACACACACACACATACATATAACAACCACACACCACTTAAAGCAAATGTAATTTATGGGGGCTTTGAGTCTGAGCAGTTATAAGTATTTGATCTAGAAAGTATCAAACATTAATGTAGGTGATAAAAACACTTTGTTCCACAATACAAGTGGTGGAGGTACCTTGGATCAAATGGGTGTTAAGTGGATATGTGGATCACTCTGCATTGTTATGTGTACATCTATCCCTCTGTCTGCGTTTGTGTCCTCTGCAGCTCATGCAGCACAGCAGTACGACCGTGCTGTGGGAGCCTGACCTACTCCAGGTGATAGAGGCAGTGGAGAGGAGGGGGGTGAAGGAACTCAGCCAGGAAGCAACACAAGCCCTCAGGCTGCTCCTTACACAGGTAGACCCGGTCACACACCCACACAGATAATATAATATAATATAAGGCACACTTTGTAAACATTTTGTGTGGATTCATTATGCTGTTAACCATGAGTATCTACATCCCATGAAAGAATGAATTACAAGCAGTTACAAGTTCATACAAAGTTCATTTTTACTTTGATTTTTTATTTATTTGTTGTGAAGAACAGCAAGAAATGCAAAATACAGAGACAGCAGGGGAAATGTGAACAGGAAAGAGCCAGTTTGTATCTGCTAATAAAACACCAGCATTTTGCACTGCACCAGCAAAATGCCTGCTTTCAGTAATAGCTGACGTGGGAGTGTGTGTGGGACCACATCATACTTCACACAGCAGTGACAGGTAAAAGGTTGACTGAGGACTGCACAAGGGCTGGATCTGCACGAAATAAAGACTTACTGCTATCCTTTAAAACTTTGGTGGTAACTCAGTAGCCCCAGCTGTTAGTCGTAAATATCGCTAAAGGTCCAGCATTGTTGATCGCATCGGCTGTAATGACTTCATCTGTATTGGTTCGAGACTGAATTTAAATCCTCATTAACATCCCTGCTGAAATAGGCAAGCAGTTTAATTTATCTCAACCAATCACTATGTCTTGTTTTGAGTCCACAGACTTCAGCTGCATCTATCAATTATTTGGCAGAGGGGATGCTGTTGTGTCCTTATCATACCACATGCAGGTGGGGAATTCTTGCATGAGAACATTAGCTTTTACCTTGGACCTGCTCCACAAAGCTGAAATGTTATATGCCAACTGAAAGAACTTAACAAATACGCAATAATTTCTGAAGAATTCTCTATTGATCATATGGTAAATTTAGCCAGTCATGCAATAGTAATGATAAATTAACAGAAATTGGTCTGTATCATATTAATATGCATTAAATTCTGTTTTTGATATAGTCTTAGCAGATGCGTCAGCCATTTTATTTTGTCACCGACATGTCATAAAAATACCAGAATATCTTCCAAATCATATTCAAAGACCAGAAAATGATCAATATATGACTATTGGCAATAGAGTTCAGGAGGTTTGCACTTTCTCAGTAGTTTATTGAGATGTAAATGTTGTGCTGTTAAGTTTATTTCAAAAGTTCAAAAATACCAAAGAAAAAAATGTTGCATTAAAAAATATGGAACCACTTGATTAATCCTAATCCTAATAAATATATAGTTTTATTCCTCAAATCAGGTCAGTTGTGAAAAGTCAAATGTCAAAACATCTTTGCCTAACTGTTCAGTTGTGATCACAGCATCAATGTATGTGGCACAAGCTCCTTTTATAGTAGGCGCCTAATCACGCATATTATCTCAGAAGAAATATGTGATTCTATGAATTAGCCTTGAAACTAGTTTATTGTCTGGGAAAAAATAGTTTCAACAGCTGAAGATGATGATGTCATTTACCTAGTTACCCTAGTTAGCTTTGCAAATGTATCTGAGTTTGCTTTAAGACATTATAAAACCCAGAAGGAAAAGCTGCCACATCAGATTTCTTAGCTTGAATTTGGTGTCATATATTGGACATGAAAATGTTTTTAGGATTCCAAAAGTAGCTCGGCTTCAGAGGGGTGACAGAATGATGGCGCACATTGCAGCTCCCAGTGCAGTGTGTGTGCCAGAGAATCATGAACTGTGGGAACGCGTGCGCACGTGTCTTGTCTGTTGACTTGTCTGAGTGCGTGTTCACGTGTCAGCTGCGCATGTATCTTGTGTGTTTGTGGAGGCATCGAGACAGTTTAGGTGAGGCAAAGTTCAATCTGACAGGCACACCCCCCCACCCCCACCCCCCGCGTCATCTCCTCTGCTTTTGCTGAACTGCATTTGCAATGAATCTCAGTTCTTGAGGAAGTTCTATGTGGCATCATATCACTGACTTGCT
>JANJYP010133479.1:0-15131 GCA_024605115.1 Rastrelliger brachysoma | reverse complement strand
TCCAGTCCTCATTGAAAACCATATGAACATTATTATAGTGAGATGTTTAGTTAAGTCTGTACATAATTTATAGGCTTGGGCATCACTGTAGAACCATTATACTAAATATAAAATGGTGTTTTGAAACATGTTTTCCTTCCTGTGAGTTAAAAATTGCAGTAGGCCATATTATGATTTAGATAACACTTTGATTAATTGCTCAGTCCCAGTATAAACTAACTATATGTGAAATATACAGTTTTATATCATGACAGTGGAAAATGGTAGTTTCTGTGTGGTTAGCAGATGTCTATTAACATTGTGTAACAGGAAACTTAAAATAACAATCAACAGTTTAACACAACCATGAGTTCAAAAAGTTTATGGACACAAACATATCTACCAGTCTATTTTTCCACCCCTCAATTTGTGGTTGTTAGTGTTTGGTTTTGTATTAGCTGTATGGGATTTGCTGTTTTTTTTCAGCCCAGTATTACATGCAGTTTAGCCATGAGTTTCAGCACACAAAAAGACACCCATGTGCACTGTTTGCTAACTGCCCTGTAAGTGCAGAAACTAGACTATTTAAAGTTTCATAATTCATATTTAATAGGTTTACAGTACAACAAAAACAATTAAAGTCGTACAGAAATCGCTGTTTGTCCTGTCCCCTTCCCCGAGTTGCAGCACGACTTTACATGAGTGAGGAAAAAGAATTTGACTGGCTGTTATCGAGTGGTTGGGATGTTCAATTTTTGGAGCGGGATACTCAATATTTGGATTGGAATTTGATTGGATGTTGTCAGGCTCAGTGGGCGAGTGTGTTGAGCAGATTCTGTATACGTGGCATGTGCTCTAACCACCGGACCTTCCTAGCACACCTGAAATTCATTTTTTATTTCTGTATGACTTTAAGTACATTTTTAGTCTTTTCCACCAAGAATACAGCGCATTCAATGTCCTATATTTTCATAAAGGCTGGGGAATATATAATCTATACTTCCATGTTTCAATGAGGCAAGTGTATTCTTTAAGTTTGACGATATAGCATGATGTTTATATGAAAAGTTATTGAGTATTAAACAAAGGTCGGTCAGATGAAGGTCTTCATAAAATACACCATGTGAAGTTAAAGGGGAACTTTCTACATATAAATATCAATTTCCCCACCACGGTAAATAGTCTGCAAGTGAGCCTGTGAAAACATTTTCTGTGACTCTGGAGGAGGTTTTATTTTTGAAGTTGGAGAAACACAGCGGTGTCATCATCATGTCACCGTTGGACACTCAGTCTGAAAAGTCTGAATAACAAGCTGGAGCTTTGGAATCTGAAAGACATACACCAGACAGCGTGTGTCTAACAAGATGCTACTGAGTTGCATCAGGGGAAACCGATGATAGCATCAAAGATTTTTTTGGAGTTTGACACATACTGTGGACTTAAACTCAAACCACCCCGACTTCTTTTTTTTTTGCTTTGATTTGCACAAATCTTTACCCCCGTCTAATCTGACCAAAGACAAAGACGTAGACTCTGAGCTTTGAAAGAATGATCCCTCTCCTTAGTCTGATGTTTTATGTATCACGACACCCTGCTGTGCCCTACTGCTTACTTAGATGCCAACAAAAATATACCACAGCAACGGTACTGCTAACAGCAAATTTAGAAAGTAAGAACAAAGATATTTAATAGCTTTTGTTTGTTTTTAAGTTGATTCCTGGAGCTTTCACACCACCTCACAGACAGCTTGGAATATATTTAATTTTGAGACACACTAAACAATTTAAAACTCAGACAGGGCTACATTTCCCTCAAAGCAGCTTTAAATAATAACAGTATTTTCTTTTATTAAAAAGGCTTCTATAGGCTCGCTCAGTGGCGCAGTGGTTAGAGCGTATGCCATGTGGAGCAGTGTTCTTAAGCGGAAGACCCCTGGTTCGAATCCCGACCGAGGCGTCCTTTCTCCGCGTGTCTACCCCCTCTCTCTCCCATTTCCTGTCTACCAACTTTACAATAAAGGCGTCTGTGCCAAAAAAATTTAAAAAAAAAAAAAAAAAAGGCTTCTATACTGTTTGTTCTTCTTTTCAGGTTATCGTAACATAATACCACACTACAGCATTTTAAAGCAACAGTTAGCTGAAACCATATTTCATATAAAATGTTTAATCTCTCACATGATTGTAAAAAGCAGCCCTATAACATTAACAGCACACAAACTGCTGCTCTTTAAAGGATTATTAGTGTTACACATGCTGCATGAATTTAAAAAAAATCATAATTTTTTACTGTATTTGCTACATTTAAGAGATAAAAGAATAAATTCTTAACTTCAAATGTGATTTCTTTTTTCTCCGCTATGGTTGCTACTGCACTTTGGAAATTAACTTTTCAAATTGGCATCTGTAAGCCTCACATGTTCACAACAGCGGAGCGCTACTTTAATCAGCATTTGTCAATTCTGCAGACGTTTCGAGTTTGACAAAGCCAAGAAACTAACATCAATCCAATTGTACATTTCAATAGAAGCTCTCCGTCTAATAAGCTTAATCACTTTTCTTTTGAGTTTGTGGGCTGAACAAGAAAACTGGCAAGGACCCACAGAGTCCAGCGCTTCTCATCTCGTCCAACATAAATCAGTGATTGAAAGCTATTCTCATTAGGCACGTATAAAAAAAAAGAGGAAAAAAAAGAAAAATTAATCAAATTCCTTCTCTTCCATGTCAGACATTTCTCTTAAAACCTATTAAAATTCAGCTGATGAGATTCAGTGTCGTCAATTAAGCAGGGACAGAATTTATTATAGAGACTGTTAAATTGGACGTAACTGGCAGGTGTGATTATGCTGAAGATTTCCATTTCTGTACTGCAAAAGTCACATTCAGACACTCATCCAGAAATCCAATTAGGGCTGGAGTGACCCCTCATACTCTCTGTTTGTGTGTGTCAGACTGTATGTGCGAAAGAGACAAAAAAAAAAGGAAAAAATAGAAAGATTTTTTTTTTTTTTTTTGTGGCTGATATGTCAATCAGTGCCAGTTCACTGGTTAACCACCAATCTTTACACAAGTGTGATATTTACAGTGCTAATTAAAGTTGGTAATTTTAAAATAGTGTGCTTTTTAACCTTTGACTTGTTCATTGGAGTGTGTGTGTATGTAAAGTTGTTTTTCAGTGTGTACAGAAAAAAAAAAAAGCCTGGAGAATTACATTTAAGAATCCTCAAATCAAAACAATTTTAAAAAGCCTGCTTAAAATGTCATTTTACTTTATTAAGTACGTGCCAAGTTTTTCTACCCTGAGTTTTGCCTCACTGACTGGTATACATTCTGAGACCATCATAGCCTGGTTAACCATCCGCCGTCACATTGTTTCACGATGTGATGAGCGTCTGGGGACCGTCCAATAGCAATGCTTGCATTGTGGTTGGTGGGATAGTTTAAATTTTGACCAATCATCACTCCTTTAATGCTCCAGTAAACTCCATCTCTCCATCCAAACTCTGTGAGTGCCAGTCAAAACAACGTCACCGGGTTCAGCACTCCCTCTGTTAGCTGATTGGCCCGCTTGATTTTTGGGTTGACAAAACCTAACTCCATTGAGAGTTCCCTGACCGTGTGTAGTCGCTAAACATAATTAAGCAAACCACCAGTGGGCGCTCGCCTGGCTAACACTCATCACGAACTGACTAAAAACTACGTCCTTCATTTTCATTGATTGAGAGTTGACAATTTCCATTTTGTCAATATCCTCTTAAAGGTTAAAGTGTTCCCAATGTTTATTTAAGTGTCATGTTTCTGTCAAGGAAACAAAATTTTAAGCAGCGTTGGTGCTATACTAATTCAAAGGAAGCATTGCATTTCTTTTATTAAGCTAATAATACTATGAGAAGCATGATAACCTTTTTCTTTATGAGCTAATTGCTACTTTTAAATATTTTCATAGAGTAGTACTTGGTATCTTAAAGCATTTTTAAGTAAATGTCATTAATTTTGCAAATAGGACTATAAGAAAAAGGAATTTACTTACGCATACAACTTAATCTCATTTTTACCAGTTTAAGAAATTTGGCCCCACATCAGTACAGGACAGTTGCATTAACACAAGACAAATAGTCAAACAGGACAGTCAGAGTTTGACCCTGTGTACATTTTTGTGCTTGTTTGTTTGATTTCAAATTGACGAATTACCTCCAAGATTCAGTTTCCCGTCCGAAACTCAGTCATTACAGTAGAGAAAAGTGGCTCGGTCTGTAAAACTGCAGAGGTAGACGGACTCAGCGTCACATTTGATTTAGGAGGCAGCGAATAGAACCAATTAGCCACTTTGGCCGGGGATCAAACGGCTATCTCTGCCTGGAAAAAAGAGCCCTCCTGTCCAATTAACAGAATTTATGGACAAGGGTGAGGTACCGCTTGGCTGTGATAAGGTAATTTGTTGGGTTTGCTGTAAACTGCTGCGGTTGCTGACATTTGACACTAATGAAGAGGGCAGAAATGTGATGTAAGAGCGATTGATTCAATTAATAATCTTAATTGAATGTTTTACTTCCTGATTGCATTTGTAGATGTTTGTCCCTTATTCGAAATTGAATGTTTATTTTTTAGCCTCTTTTAATAATTGGATTATTCTGTTAATTCTTCAAAACCCACCTCTGGTTTTACTCACTTTATTTTTTAGTAGTCTTTGCTAATTTCCTAATAAATTTATTTATTTTAATTATATTAATTTGTATGAATTTTTATATCTTTTAAACAATTAATTTTATTATTATTAATTAATTATATTATTCAATTTTAATTTATATATTTTATTATATATAATAATAATTTTATTTATTTATTTAATTATTTTATGTATTTGTTTTTAACTTTTAATCCTACATCTGGAGTTATGATAGCATTTCATGGGTTCCTATTTTTAATAAGTTCCAATATTTTTTTGTTTGTTTGTTCTGAATATGTAAAGACATCTCAATGTGTGAAAAGTGCGATATAAATAAAGTTTGAAATATTGCATCCATCTACCAATCACGATATTCTTCATCTATAGTCCGTCCAGCCACATGAATCCCTGATACATATAAATATATTTTCTTTTAATAATGTTGTGACTTACTGGTACGCAGTGCAGAAGGCGTGACCTCGATCTCACTGGCTGTCTGATAGGGTTGGAAGGCCGAAGCTCCGCTGCCGGCGCTGAGGTCCGCAGCGAAGAGGTCGGGGCTCTGGGTGCCCGTGGAGCTGGCGCTGGTGCCGTCACCTCCATGATGGGGCTCCTGTTCATCGTACACCGCTATCAACTGGTGGAGAGAGAGGGAGAGAAGAGGAGACGGTATGAGTTATTGGATTGAAAGAATACGGCTGCATTATGTTCAGTGTTGACTGACTACTGTTGCGTGGGCTCAGAAAAACAAACATCAGATTAGATTTGTGGAAATTGTTTTGTTGGATTCCACGACAAATCTTAAACTCAACAATAAAGACAATAAGGTAATCTGGAAAAAATATATAATACCGTCACAAAGACAATATAGTAGACAATATAATATAACAGTGATTTTTGGAAAAGGAGCGCAAGAAATAAATAGTAAAGACGAGTATGAGAGGATGGATTAGAATAGAAGTGCTGCTTTATTGTTGAAACTGTTGCATTTAAGCTGCTCTTTTAACATTTAAGGGTTTAATGTCCAAATAATAGTGGTTTAAACACATTTCAGTGTCCAAACATGTTTTCTTTATCTTTATGTGAAAAATTGGATTTTATCCTCTGCAGAATCAGATACTATCAATAGAAAGTCAGTGTGTCCCAAAGAATTTTGAGTTCAACCCTCAACAGGAAGTCTGGGAGCACATTTTTAAGTCAAATGCAGCATTCTGGTGCTCTCAGAGCAAAATTAAGAGGTTAAATCTGTAAAACATTACAAGACAAATTGGTACTCTAAATAATTGCATGCTATAGTACAGACATGTTCGGCTCACTATGAAACTGTGGTGACACAAATTAAGACTATAGTGGACTGCCACAGTCTGTATAATTAATGGGAAACACTGGAAAATGGAAATGGGAAACTCAAAGCTTCACACGCATCTACAGTACATGTAGTTTACAGTTAAATGTGCCCTTACTGGAAACTACAAAGCAACCGATAATGATTCTTAAAAAGTAAGAGAAAGACTTCAAGATTACTAAATCACACATACACTATATACCCAACACAGCTCTCTGTATTTTGGGGTGTAATATCATCTCAGCAGACTCTGTGGTGGAGGATGGCTTTTACTATGGGTTGTAATGTTATTGTCAGAAACTGGAAATCAAAATAAAATCATCCCATTTAATGAACGGTTGGGTGGAAAATCACCAAAATAGTCAGATATGAGCAGTCGGTTTTAAAGCTGAACAACAGCTTTTATGAAAAATACAGGGTCTGATGCTGAATGGCTGATTGTAGAGACGCGGTCGTAAATGATAGGCCGCGTTTCGATTTTGTGACAAAATGTGTGATAACAAAAGGAAGTGAAGTGGTGACTGTGAGAAGAGTGTTTCTGAAAATGCTTACCCATGTGCGTGCAGCTATATGTGCAGTTATTTTTATTTTAGGATTTGTTTTTACTGTGTTTTGTTTTTTTATTACTTTATCTGTATATTTTGTGTCAGGACTTTTTGTTTTCATCAAGTCATTGTTCATGTTCATGCTGGTTTTTTTGTGTTACCCTGTTACAAAGCAATAAAATCTGATTACAAACAAAAGATCTTTTTCACATACCGATTATTGAAACTTACAAAACCACTAAATTAAATTTCACAATAAAGCGCAATCACTGCCAAAGTGCAGTCCACTGATCTTGTAGAAAGCTGTTAAAAAATGCTGCCAGCGCAAAAGTTCACATCTCCGTCTGCTGTATTATTATACCACATCTAAAACTACTTTCACCTACAGACAGTATTTTAATGTTGACCCTTCAAAATAAAGACACTTTTACAACAGTTAGACTAAGATTAGGGTCACTTCACTCGATAACGCCTGAAGCCCCCAAGCATGACTACACCAAAAAGTAGTTGGTCACTGTCTTTCTTATTTATTCTCAACTCCTATCCAACTTTAAACACACTTTCATTTAAGTTCTCCAGTAGTATGTATAAGTTGAAAAGAAATATTTCAACATTACTTATTTATTCTGCATTATTTATACTGAAGATACAAATTAACTGAGGAAAATCATTACATTTTGGAGAGACGGTGGATGAAGAGTTTTTTTTTTTTTTTTATACTTTTCCTGGTCATCAATTAAACCTAACGATTATGAAAACTAATCTTAAACAGAAGGATGAGAAGAAACTGAATAATAAAGACAAATGAGAATAATTACAACACTACATGCTGTATGATTTCCTTTGCAGCTGTCAACACTAAATCAAGAGGATGCTTCGGTCATAATTAACATCATGTACAATATATTTAGAGGTCTTAACATTGACAAGGAAAACTCACGGTGGTCCCTTCTCTACTTAAAACAGATGAAGACCGCACAAACAGTCGAAAAGGAATATGGAGATGATTTGGAGCTTCCATAGTTTAAAAGTTATGACATTGAGGTTCTCATTACATCTAATCATAACCTCTCTTCACTTAAAATGCGTCCACATATTCCTTTCCATATCTTTACCTTCAAAAGCTCCTTTTCCTTGCTCTCTCACACATACACACACACACACACACACACACACACACACACACACACACACACATATATACATATATCTGATTAATTCTAGTCTCTACTGAGGCCCTTTATTAGATTAAAGATGAGATTCACACCGTCCCTCTGCGACGCTCACCGGGCTCATATGTGTGCTCAGCTGGTTTCGATTAGCCAAAGAGTAAAAGGAAAAAAGGAAAGAAAAAAAAAATCCATACTACATTTGCAAATTCACAGGATGTGATCAAACTGTCCCTCGTGGTGAGAGCTGATGTAGAAGCTTAACTGAGATAACGTCACAGCTTGAAGGTCTAACTCCTGACCCCGAAAATACATCTCACCCCGCATTTAAACATAACAGTCATGTCTAACAGTTCAAACATCTTCCAGACAGCACGGCGGTTCATCTGGGTTTATTTTCTATGAAAACCTTGAAAGAAAATTTGACCATACATCCCCTTTGGCAAGACACAGCTGATCAAAAACAGACTCGGGTTCAATATCTTATTTGTGGAGAATATGGAAGGGAGAATAAAAAAAAAAAGATATACTGTATGTGAAAACAGATACTCTAATGTTCTGTTTTTTGCGGGCAGCTTTGAAGATGAGAGAAATGATGCTTCACGTCAAAGTTCATCGATTTTATTTTTTTGTTTCTGAAGACGCTCGATGTGATCTTTGGAAGTAGAGAGGCACTTATTTCTTGAAGCAGTTCCACATTCATAAAAGCGAGAAATTCAATAAAAAACATACAGGTTCGACATCTTTATTTCTAAAAAGGAAAGTTTGGATGCGCTCTAAGTGAATTTTTCGACGTTGCTGACAAGGTGGTATGGAGCTAGCAGTGCTCCAAAAAGTTGATAGTTTTTTAATTTCAAAGATTTATTTTCCTTTCTCAGAACCGTGAATATCCTCATTTTCACACTGTAAGACGTTATGTATAGCCCTACTATTGTCATATCCTTTCATATCATGTCATTTCAATCAAGAAATCACATCATTAGTGTACATTTAATTCCTATTTAACCATCTCTATGCACCACAAAATGTTAAATGTTATAATTAACTACATCAGCAGCTTTAAAAAGTGCATGTTTGTTACTGATAATGTCAGGAAGCCATAATGGGAAACTTGTTATTCCAACTTTAATGTAAGTAACTTTTAGTGGTGAAATTGCCCTACTCATTGAATTCTAATGGGATCTGATGCTTAGTACAAGGCTATTATCTAATAACTATTATGAGATACACCACCCTGGTTGTCTTTTTACTGCCTCCTGGTGTAACTTATGGAATATACATCTAAAATGCATTTAGATAAGACTTCAAATAAAAAGAAGTAAATGCAAAAGGAAAACAATTTGAAGTCATAAAAGATAACACTGACGCTTTCACTTATCAAAAAATAAAATAAAACAAGCTAAATATACTTTATACACACAACTATATGGCCAGATAGAATGAGATGCACTGATACACACACATACACAATTACATTCAGACACCCACAAGGATCCATTAAAAACACAGACACACACACATACGCTATTGAAATCCAACGAGCAGTTTTCCAGCACATTAAACGTTCATTTCAGCCACATTTAGCCTGAGAGCTGTGGAGTTTTATAGTGTGCTGGACAGGCTCCCTGGTGAGGGGAAAAGGCTCTTAAGGGCATACACACACAACAAGAAAACACACACACACACACACACGCACATATAAACACACATTTACAGACCTCAGGACTTATTTTTCCCATTAGCCCCTTTACATAAATGTGCACACATTTACTTCAAATTAGAGCTTGTGTCAGCCCGAGGCTAATGTGTACAACCACATAATGGGGGTAATGAAGGTCAAAGGGCAGGAGGGAGGGGTGTGTGTGTGTGTGTGTATGTGTGTCTGCATGTGAAAGATGTATGAGGAGAGTTTTAAAGAGTGAATAAAGAAGCAGGAGAGAGGAGAAGAGTGAAAGTGAAGTTAAACTGATTAGAGCAGATGTGTGTTCAAGTGTGTGTTTTCACGAGAGGCGTGGGAGTGTGCGACTGCTCGTATGTTGCTCTGAGCATGATTGTGTGTGTGTGTGTGTGTGTGTGTGTGTGTGTGTGTGTGTGTGCATGTTTTTTTTTAAAGCTTGCACCACATCTATATAAAACTTTTCTGTGTGTGACTGTCAGAGCAGAGGGTCCTCCGCTCTTCCCTCATTAAAGCTCAGCTCAGCCGGAACAGCAGAGTCAGCAAACCCTCCTTACCCTCCCTCTTACACCCGC
This sequence comes from Rastrelliger brachysoma, assembly GCA_024605115.1. Taxonomy (NCBI): domain Eukaryota; kingdom Metazoa; phylum Chordata; class Actinopteri; order Scombriformes; family Scombridae; genus Rastrelliger; species Rastrelliger brachysoma. Next base: position 5,181 of record JANJYP010133479.1, on the reverse strand, counting down.
CCCCCCCAACATACCCCCACCTCACTCCCTCAGGATACCACAGAAGAAGAAGAAACCCCCTCCTCTCCCCACCCCGTGTGCTTTTACAACCCATGTGGTTGTGATTACATGAGGCTGCGACGTGCTCTGTAAAACATGTACAGGACTCCAAATAACAGGCAGCATGAAATTACTAGAAGGTATATGATCGCTGATAATTGTCTACACCATAATAAAAGTGGCACAGTGGTTAATGCAAACCAAACCATCTCCAAACAAATCCTAACATACAGAAAATACACTTCCACATACTTTTCATAACGCACAGATTCCTGATATTGATGTGATTTTGGATGATATTTGATATTTCTAATTCATTTGTCTACTCGAAGAAAGACAAATTCACCTAAATGGATTTCACACATTTTATATCATCCAATTATTTCCAGCCTTAAACAATGGCTCATCCAGTATACCAATTCTGAATACAGGAGATGACTTGTGTGCAGTGTGTTAGATGGAGATTTTAGATGTTATATTGCATGTGTGCAATTGTTAAGAAGAAAAATTGAGTCTTTTTTTTTTCTTTTTGGGATATAAAAAGTGCAATGAGCCACCAGTGAGTATAACATTATTTCCATTTAACGTCACACACAGTTTAGCAGTAGGTTCTTGATGTTTAAAGATAGAAAAGTTAATTATAAAGCCTATGATGATGAAAATGTAGCATATTTATTGTACAACACCTATTTTACTAATATCTGACATAAAAAACATAACATTCTTTAAAATCAGAAATATGTCAAAAACTTTATATTTTACAATTTTGCAACTTGCCTCTACAGTAATATTTGTTAAAATCCACTTAAAATAGCTGCATGTAAAGCTAACTCCTGCTACATTACAACATAGAACGGTCTTGTTTTAGCGTGAATGTTATGACTGGAAGGTTTCTGCTTTTAATTTCCGTAGCGAGCAGTATATTGGTAGTAAAATAAATCCAGAGCAAAAGCTGAAACAGAGGTGATGATCATACAAAACTGATAAACAGATGGAGAAATCCATTAACTTTAAGTTCATTTCCAAGTTCTTAATTGGTTTGGCTTTACACTAGAAATGCTATAAAAAAAGCTAATCTTCGGAGCAACGCAAGCCGTGCCAAATTGAGTTTGTCTATGAGTTTAGAAAATGGAACATTTTTTTTAATGCTTTTGACTGTCATGTAACCTCTGCTGGATTCATATGAAGGCATCTGCAAGTTCCTCAATGTCCTTGTTAAATAAGGAATGATTTGAGCCAATCATGTTCACGCAGATTATAAAAAAAATTAAAAAAATATGAATGACAGGTAAACGGACCAAACATCAGTTTTAGTGTGTATTTCCCTTGTCTAATCAATGTAAGTGAACATGAGGAAACATCAGAGGGCACCGCTGTGACTGACAGTTGCTCCCTCAGGACTTCAGGTTTTTTTTGTTGCATGTTTTGTTGAGTGAAGTGTCTCTGGGCTACGAAACAGCCTCAAGTCAAAGCTAATTGCTTGGCTTTGTTGACAAGCACGGCCTGACCCTGCCACGGGAGAACCGCTGCCACCCATCATTGCGCACATACACACACACCACATATATATATACACACACACACACATACACACATAGAAATAGGTGACATCCAATCAGCGGAATTGGTTTTCCCTGAAGAAAACAGAGGAAGTATACACAGAACTGAGGTGTTGATTGGGCTGTGTAACTGTGTCAATAAAAAGCCAGCAGGTTTAAACTATTCTAAATGAAAATAACCTTTGTGTTCACGACTTACAACTTAACCTTTCACTGTGCATAATGAGTTTATAACAAGAATTTCCGTATTTGATTTGCTTAGAATTTGTAGATCTCATCACTGGGACATCATTTTAAACATATCTATTTATCACAGAAACTACTGTCAAACACGTGCAATGCAAACTGTTTAATAGGAGCACAAATAACCAATTATTCTTATTATAGATTATTCTGCTGATTATTTTCTCTATAAATCAATGGAAAAGACTGCAGACAAAAATGTTTGTCAGCCGTGCTTAATAAATGAATAAAACAATTATTTGGTTATCAAAACAGTTGCTGATTAATTTTCTGTGAACCATTTAATAGCTGAAGTACTGCAGCTCAAGTGTGCAGGTGTGTATATGTGAGTGAATGTGTTGGTAAGCGTTTTAAAATGGACACTTAATCAAGACCTAATTCGTGGTTGGACTGTGTATAGTCAGTGTGTGAAATTGAGGCCTGTTTATCACAGTGACTTTTAATTGTGGTATCTATAAGGTCAGTTACTAGATATTTAATTTTCATCTGCAATTTTCCGTAGTGGTGCTAATAATATTTGCTGTTAGTAAAGTTGCATTTCACATGACAAGAGTTGTAAAGGTTATGAATACAGATGCAATAACTTTTCCACTCATATCTTGGGATGTTTGGCATGTAACCTATTTCAAACGTAGAATAGTAATTATACTATTTTTGATAACTTTTCTCTTTCACCTGTTTCTGCCTGTGAATGTTGTGAATTGCCACAGTGAGTTATTTCAGGTACTTCTATCTAGTATCTGTGCGCTCTCCCCTCATGCCTCCCGGCGTACTGAGAGATATTTTCACTCTTTCCTCTGTGTTCTTTGTCTCAGCTTGGGTGCTGCAGCGTAGCCCCAGGTGCACTGCTGGGTGAGCTGTCAGCATCATCTCGACGGAGCGGCATGACACCGAGGTTACGAATCTCACGCGTCGGGTCAGCCGCTGCAACAACGCCTCAGACGTGGCGTGGGAGTCCAGGTGTATGGATCGAGGTAGGACACCTGCAGGGCGCTCTTAAGCATGCAATAAATTTCGATTGAGCTGCAGTCAATATGCGAGACCGCTGTAAAACGCCCCCCTGAGGTCTTAACAAAAACTCATTTCGAAAGAGCGCGACGGCCAGTGGAGACCCTCCAACCGATGGTGTAACTTCATCACTCAGCGACTCAGTCACAGGGTCTGGTCAGTGACGGACAGACTGTGTAAGCCTGGCTTCGGTGTTGAGGTCCAGCCAAAAAAAAGTAACAATAATTGAAAAGTAAATTACAATGGAAAGTGTGAGTCAGTTCACTTTTCAGCAGGCACTTGCAGCTCATAAATCATCATCATAACTCTGGCAAGAACAATACCCTGGCAGCAGGGCCAGAGAGAGGGAACCAGAGGTCTCTCAAAAGGGAATTAATCCTTATGGGTGTGTGTTACTGGGGGAGGTGGGGACGGTTGAATTTAGCAAGACACAGTCACTGCTTGCACCACCATCAGCAATCGCCCAGTCCCATTTCATCAGAAATCCCTGAGCTTATGTGGTAAGGCCGTCCAAAAATTACTGTTGCCTTAGCTCTGACTACCCTCTCCAAAACATAAATCTTTCCAAGCTGCTATATCCATCTATAAACCGTTTGATTTATTCCCTCGTCACATAAAATAACGTCAAGTCATTACTATTTCACACAGAATGATATTACATCAACAGGCCGCGTTTTCCCTCCCTCGAGTGGAGCCCCACGCTGGGTACCGTTTGTGCTCTTCATACATGATTTATTGGATCTAAACCTTTGTATATCAAAAAGAATAAACACATAAAATGAAAAGAGAGCAGAATTGATTATTGAAGCGGATGGTAAATTTCCTTGTCATGCTGAGTGGAAATGAGAAGGAAAGCCACAAAAATGGTACTAAATGACAAGATCTGCCTCCAATAAGTGATGTCTCTGTTTTGTGTAAAATTATAAATGCACATCGTGATTCAATGCAAGACTGCGACTACGAATTATTTACATTAGTGAGTAATCTGCCTCAATATTTTCTCAACTGTTTGTTCTATGAAAACCTCGGAAACAATGAAACACACTGGTCATAACATCTAATTGCTTGTTTAGTCTGACAAGATGTGCAAAAACCAAAAAAATAATATTATGTTTGTCACAAAAGACACAAAGTTCACACCAGAAAGTTGGGCAAAATGTTTATTACTATTTTTATTTGAATGCTCAAATGTTGATGCAGTAACTGTGTGCATGTGTGTGAATGTGAAACGCTGAGTTGGGGCTGTGTGATGTGCAAAATCCATCAAAATTGCGCTATTACAACAGCAACATGAAGGTTATCTTAAAGCACCACATAATAGATGNGCAAAATCCATCAAAATTGCGCTATTACAACAGCAACATGAAAGTTATCTTAAAGCACCACATAATTGATTACCGTTATTATATGAGCCAACTTGAGTCACAACAGTCCTGTAAACTGTGGTGGAAATGGTTAGTGTGTACAGACCGGCAGTTTGTTACGGGAGTGGCATTGACTCAGAATGCTGACTCTGAATATTTTGTAGTATTTCGTAATGAATATAGCGACTCTAGAGATTAAATATGTTGATGCACAATTATGACTAGGACTGTTAGGAAATAACTATTTTCATGTCATTCATTAGATTTCATTCTATCTGCCCGGGAACAACAGGTGAAAAATAGTAACTTGCTAAAGCCTGGTGAAAAGCACCTCTACTTGTTTTACACTGAGTTACCATAAGTACCACGTAAAAATCAGTTTGAGGTCAGTAAGCACAACCAGAATTAATACATAAAGACGCACCGGATTATAAGGCGCACTGTTGATTTTTGAGAAAATTGAATGATTTTAAGTGCGTCTTATAGCCTGAACAATATGGTAATGTTTTATTGCACACTGTCCCTGTTTAAATAGAATACAAATTACTAGAAAATTACAAACTATTATGAATTACTCTGGTTCTTAATTACTCAATTTTTTGATTTAAAAATGTCAGAAAATGACGGAAACATGTCTTCAAAAGCCTAAAATCATGTCTTCAAATGTTTTGTTACGCCCGAACAAAAGACGACAACCCAAATATATGCAGTTTACTATATGTTAATTGCTAAAGAAGTCATATTTTAGGAGTGTTTTTCCTTAAAAAAATTATTCCAAGTATTTTATTAATTACCAAAATAGTTGGAGATTGATGTAAAATGGTTAATCGACCCCTTGTTGCAGCTCTACACACAGTCTCATAAGACAAATATGACAATGTTAACCAATACCATATCTATGCAGGAGTACCACAAAGACAAATTCCTAGACTTGTATCATATAATCTAAACACACATAGTCCTGACAC